>JANBXA010000600.1:51947500-52147500 GCA_030556225.1 Cricetiscus sungorus
TGCGAGCGGCGGGCGCAGAGGACAGCGTGCGGTTGCAGGCAGGGGCCCCTGCTCGGCCTCCGCCTGGCCCCGCGGCCGCCTCTGGAAAATGTCTCAGGAGAGGCCCACGTTCTACCGGCAGGAGCTGAACAAGACCATCTGGGAGGTGCCCGAGCGATACCAGAACCTGTCCCCGGTGGGCTCGGGCGCCTATGGCTCGGTGTGGTGAGTGTCGCCCGACCTCGGTTGGGGGGTCGCACTGGAGCAAGCAGGCTCGCCCTGCATGCATGCCTGAGGGCCAGGCCTGTCCCCACAGCTCAGCGATGCGCCCAGCGGCAGGAATTCTCCGGGCGTGTGTGGGGGTGCGGGGGGCAGTCGGAGCGGCGCGTGTCCTGCACCCCTCACCTTGCACACGCAGGTCGGTGGTGAGCCATGTGCAGGAGCCGGTCAGCCGTGGGCGCCGTGCGATGGTGCTCCACCCTGCGCTGTCCCCCCCCCCGAAGATTGTTCCTCCCGGGGTCCCTCTGCAGCCGTGCAGCCGAAGGACCCTGTCCCCGGGTGCGGCCACTTGGGTCGCAGGAGCCCTGCCCTGGAGAGCAGACGAGCCGGGCGGAGCTTCTGCGAGGAGCAGTAGGGCACAGCCTGACCCCGGCTCTACGGTCACATGAACGAAACTTGCAAGAAAAAAGCGCTCCCTTCCCCGATTTTTTTCCCTTTTTTTTTTTTCTTGCAAGCTTCCATCGGGAAAAAAAAGTCCTGGTTTAGGGACCGTTCTTTTGGAATTCTCACATGAATTAGTTGCAGCCCGAAGAGCCTAAAATACTGACTTTATCTCGGGGAGCGCGGTGCCAGCTTGCGTGCTGTGTTTCCGATTCGGTTGAAAGCGTATTTCCTTTTCGGGGAGGGAGGGTGGCAGCGCCTGCAAGGACGCTGCAGCTCGCTGCTTAGTCACATACCACTGCTCATTTCAGTGTTGTTTGACAAAACAGTTTTTCCAAGCGGAGCCAGAGGGGACTCCGATCCGTTGGGCTTTCCCAAGATCAAAACGGTAGGACCGGAGATGTAAATAGTTTTTAATTGAAATAGTTCCTGGGGATGCTTTTCTTTTTTAAGTCTTTTTTGAAGATTTGCAGGGGAGCTTTATCCCTTTTTTTTTTTAAGGATGGAGGTACGTGGTTTTCGTACGAACCTGGAACAAACAAAGCAAAGGAAACAGTCTTTCAGCTTTCATTTACACCTTGATTTTTGATTCTTTGTTGTTGTTCGTTTGAGACTATGTATCTCCCTGGCTGACCTGAACCTCACTCTCCTGGCCTGGAACTCACATAGATGCTGAGAATAAACTCTTTTTACCACCTTTGCAAGGCCCTGGGAGTGGGTTTCAAATTAAATCCATACTATAAGATATCCATTCCAGAAATGTTTTAGGAACTTTCAAGGATTCGCACAGTGTCTTTTAGGCTTAGTATCTTCTTAGAGCTCCTGTTCTGAAAGTAAATATCAGGTTCAACAGCTTAGCTCTTCCTGGGTTTTAGTAATTTATATGTACATGTGTGTTTTTGAAAGAGTCTGTGAAATGGTTTGTTTTGTTTTGTAACAAATTCCAGGCTTCTGGATGTGTTAATCTTTAAGTATGAGTTCTGTATTACTTAAAGTCACACTCACACCATGAATTTCCTGTTTGGTAGAATCTTCTGAGTAATTGAGATTGTGCAATCGTGTCCAGCAACAGATCGAGTTACATTTGTTGGTGGAAGCTACTTAAGTGATGTTGTAGAGGGCACCAGTCCTGACATCTTTCTCCCATGTTTACAGCGTGGCAGTTTATACATCTCTCATGTGTATTTGTGACTGGTCTGTTATATTCATTTTATAATATTTAACATACCTCTATCTTCCATTCCTAATTGTTACAGTATTGGGCTTTGGTTTCCATTTGAATGTTCAGGAGTGATGCCTCAGAATAGCACCAGTGTAGGGCATCTGGGAGGGTGAACTTGCAAGGTTTCCTATGGATACTGCTGCCCGGGCAGAAGAGCTAGGTTTGCTATGAAGTTCAGCAGTGAAGTGACATTAAAACCAACACTCACTTCCTCTGGTGCTGTTTTTTTTCTGTGAAATTCTGTGGACAGAATTGAGCACAGCCTCACAACTGAAAATGACTTTCACCAAACAGCTTCTTAAAAGCAGGTGATGCGGGACCAGTGATGTAACTCATGCTACAACCCCTGGCCTTACATATGGGAGGCCAAGCATTCCATCCCCAGCAACACAGGAACAACACACAGAAAGTTATTATGCATAAAGTTTTAAAAGGTATGCATCAAAAAGCCCTCTGTTTCTGTTCCCCAGCCCTGTTCTCTCTTCCTTTTGTGACAACCACTATTCAGTTCCTTGCATGTCTTTTTCAGAGACGCAGTTTCTACCAGAGATTTAAGATGTAGCCTATAACCTATTGATGGAGGAAAAGATAACTGAAATTGTGCATGATGACTGAGCAAATAACCTCTCTCAAGTAATTTAAAGCTGTCTTTTTTTCTTCCTTTTTTTTTTTTTTTTGAGGATTTATTTATTTTATGTGTATGGGTATTTTGCTTGCACACACATATATGTGTATCACATGAATGCTTGGTGCTATGGAGACCCTGAAATTGGAGTTACAGACATTTGTGAGCTGCCATGTGGGTAGTGGGAATTGAACCTGGGTCCTCTACAGGAACACTGACCACTGAGTCATTTCTCTAGTCCCAAAGTTGTGTTTTCAGTTAGCAGCTTTTTGGGTACAACTGAAAACACCTTTTGAATTCTCTCCCTCACCTCCCCACCCCCAAGACAGGGTTTCTCTGTGTAACAACCCTGGCTGTCCTGGAACTTGCTCTGTAGACCTAGCTGGCCTCGAACTCAGAGATCTGATTGCCTCTCTGCCTGATGAGTACTGGGATTAAAGGTGTGTGCCTTTAATTCAACATGCCTGGCTTGTTGAATTTCTTTTTTAACCCACTTTGTGGCTTCTGTTCCCTTTCCACTCTCATCCTCTGAGACAGTTTGATGTTGGAAAATAATGAAGTCCATTTGAATGCAAGTAATTTAGGGGGATTTAGACTGAAGCCTTGAAAAGAGAGAAGGCAGTCCAGTTGGTAACACTGTCTTAATGTCTGTTAGGTTAGCCTTGTAATGTCACAGCATTTTTTGATAGGGCTTATTGAGCTGAACCTGAGGTCTCTTTGAAAAAGGAATCTCTTTATGGGACATGGTACACTTTGATGTGTAGCTTTTTTGTTTGTTTGTTTGTTTAAATTCAAGCCTATTTTTATTTTAATTTGCACTATAGTGAACAACAAAAAAGAGTAGCATCCTGTGTAGTTAACTGTGAATCAAAGATCAATGAGAGTCAGACTAGAAATTTGAGGGTTGATAGGGTTATACAGTATCTTGTAAAAAGAGCAAAGGGAACTAAACTAAAACTTCAAGTTTAAGGAACTTTGTTCGTTGTCTGTAGAGGGAAATGAAGCAAAATTGTCTAAGACCGCATTGTTGCAAAGCATTGATTTTGTGGTTTGGGACATAGGGGAAAATCTCTGTGGTGAATTTAAGGAAATACAAACAGGAACTTCAGAGCCTTCCCTCTGGGGAAGGGGTCTTTCTAGGCCCTTGCTGGGCACTCTAGAGCACCATGCATTGGGAGTGAGGATTGAGAATTACTTCTAGATCATCTATAGCCATTTATTCATCAGTACTTGTTGCATACCACCAAGACGTGGCTAGGTTCTTGAGATGCAGTGCAGAAGACAGTTCCTTTCTTGGACTTGTAGAGGAATGAGTGTAATGGCTACATTTTATGGGTTGCTTACTGTGCTGTAGGCATGGTGATGAACAGCTTATGATTGTCTTGTAAACATGTAACAAAACTTGTAGTTAGAGATGGTAAGTTCTTTTAAGAAACCAACAGTGTAATGAACTTCTATAGGACAAGGGTTTTCCAGTAAATACAACAAGAATAAATAAGGTTTTAAAAAGGTATTAATAGCCATTAATTATTAATTTTATTTTAAACAAAACTCCATGGTTAGGTAGGAAACCATGACTTTCTTAACCCTTGACCAGAGAGAAGCCTGGGCTCTTTACTTAGCTGTAATAACTCACACCTCTTCTCTCCCATCCTTTGAAACTGCTTTCCTTTCTTCTGGACAGTCAGATGGCCTTGAGCTCTTGATCTTTTGCCAGAGGACCTAGTACTGGTTCCACAGAGTGGGCTACCAAGCTGCTTTTAGCTGACCTATCTTGCACTTACTGTCTTGGTAACTAAAAGTAGAATAGTTAGCTGGATGTTACTAGTCTTAATAAGAAACCTTTAAATACAGTTAGTAACTCCAAACCGCAAGTTTGAGGCCAGCCTGGCCTGCAGAGTGAAAATGAAGCCCTGTCTCAAGAAAAACATAAACAGACAAAAACACCCACAGAACATGGTTACTGGCAAGAGGGTGCATGTGTGTGTTTAGATTGGTTTATTTTTATGTGTATGGGTGTTTTGTCCAAATGTGTGTGTGTACCACAGTGTGCTTGGTGCCTTCAGAGGCCAGAATGGAGCATCATATTGACTGGAACTGGAGTTACAGATGATCATGAGCCACCTTGTTGGTCCTGGGAACAAAACCCAGGTCCTCTGTGGTAGCCAATGGTCACAACTACTGAGCCATCTTTTGTTTTACTCTTTTGGCTGTTTTGGAGCCCGACACCTAGCTCCCTAATAAATCACACACATAGTCTTTTTTTTTTTTTTTTTTTTTGGTTTTTTGAGACAGGGGTTCTCTGGCTTTGGAGCCTGTCCTGGAACTAGCTCTTGTAGACCAGGCTGGACTCACAGAGATCCCCCTGCCTCTGCCTCCTGAGTGCTGGGACTAAAGGTGTGCGCCACCAACACCCGGCACACATAGAGTCTTATTCTTATAAATGCCAGGCCTTACCTTGCTTTGTTTCTAGCCAGCTTTTCTTAACTTAAATGACCCCATTTTTGCCTCTGGGCTTTTTTCTTTTCTTACTTCTATATATCTTACTTTCGCTCTTACTCTGTGGCTGGGTGTGTGGCTGGGTGACTGGCTCCTAGTGTCCTTTCTTGCTCCTTCTCTCTTCCCAAACCCCCCCCCCCCCCCCCCCCCATTAATCTTTTTGTCTGCCAACTCTAATTGTTCTTTCTCCTGCCTCGGTATTGATTGTTCAGCTGTTTATTAGACCATCAGGTGTTTTAGACAGGCAAAAAATCACAGCTTCACAGAGTTAAACAAATGCAACATAAAAGAATGCATCATGCCTTTGCATTATTATAAAATAAGTGTTCACAGCATAAACAAATGTAACACACCTTAAAATAATTTTCCATAATAATCTCTCCAGCCCCAGTTACTGGCAAGGGATTGTAGGCCTTGTGGAGAAAGACTGATTAAATGTCCAATGAAACTAGCTCTGTAGTTGTTTTATTGAATTCTGTTTTCCACTCATAGCTTATCACTGGACCCCAGGCATCTCAGATCTGCCACTTTTGATATTGCTTTTGATTTCTCTTTAATTAAGCCTTAGAGATGATCTGTGTTGCCTTGGCCTTCTGTGAGCAATGTTGTGGACTGTGCTGAACCCCTAGGATTTAGGACTCAAATGTAGAGGAATTCTTTGGACTCAGTCACTTTAGTGCCATTTTAATGTGATTCTGTAGTTTATCAGTTACATTCATTTAAAGCATTATCAGTTACTCCTTTTCTAGCTCCATGGAGGCTGATTATGCTTTTCTCTTTTGTATTGCTAGTGAGTGAACCTAGGGTGTTGTGCATGCTAAGCACGTTGTCCACTGAGCTGCATGCACTCCAGCCTCCAGGCTGGCATTTTTAACCTAATTCTGTGGGTGAGCTGGACTTACTTAGAGGAAACACACTTGACTGAGCAGCTTTGGTTTTGGGTCTGGGGTTCTAGCACTTGAGTAGGCTCTTTTCTCATCAGTGTGGCCTGCTGAGGTTGTGTGGTGACAGCTCCTCCTGTGCAGTCTTTTGCAATAGAGTTGTGATCACAGGCAGAGGTCTGTGCAGTGTCACTGTGCAGCTAATCTAAAGGGTAAATGACAACCCATTTAAGTCACGTACTCCCTCACAATTGATAAATTATAAATGAAGTTAATGCCCAGATGAAATTTTTTTTTCATGAAAAACTAGGTAGTTCTGATAGGTGACTTCTGGATTTATGAATATCAATTATTTGGAATTTATCAGTGTATATTTTTGGAAAGTTAAGATCAACCATATTAGTGTTGTATAAAAATGAAATAAATGAAATAACTTGCTAGGCTTATGAAAATATATATGCCAGATTTTTATTCTTTGTGAAATTTGATACCAAGCTTATTTATCTCATCCAAAGAGTCCAGTTACTATGATATCAACACATGTCAGTTGTAATGTTCCTGACCCAAAGCACAAGGGTTTCTGCTCAGGCTTCTCATGGATGTGCAAGTTGTGTACATGTTTTTTTGAGGAAACAAGATAAGAACTTTCTTTAAACTTGAGTGGTTTTTTTTGTTTTGTTTTGTTTTTTGTTGTTTTTTTAAGTCTCAGTTTTAGAAGACTGATCTTTGCAAAGTACTTTATAAGCTAAGCACATTTGTAGTGAGGATTAGCCAGTTTTCCAGTGTACAACAAGCCTTTAAGAATTTAAGAATTTGTTATAGGGAAGAAAAAATAGTGTTCTGTAAAATACACTTTACAGGTTGTTCCAGGGTTCTGAGCATGCTCCCATCCTAGGCTGATGGTGAGACAAATAGTACAGGTGAGTCTGTGACAATCCCTATGTTTTGGCCTTGGGGAAGTGGATAGATTGTGACCTGTGAAAAGGTACAGGATGGTTGCCTCATCTGTCTTTCTAGGGACGTGACACTGTGTAGTGTGGCTACTTCACTGTGGGGCTCATTCTTCAGATACAGAGTATGGGATGTTAACAAAGTATAAAACGCTTGCCTTTCTGAAACTGCTGTGGTGACAGAGGGGGAAAAATGTCACATTTATAGTGTCAGAGGATAATGTTATTGGGAATATAAGATATGAAAGGAAAGGCACAGAGTGGCTTAGCTCCCCCCCCCTCCAGTGCTAAGGAACCTAGGTCCTTGCACATGCAAGTCAAGCATCTACTGTTCACCATCCTCTGTTGCACTTGTAAGCAAGAAGGTGTTGGTGGAAATGACAGTAGAGGAAAGACCTAAGCTAAGGGGTTGGACATGGTGGGGTGAAAAAGAAACAAAACAAAGACCTTGTGCTATGTGATCATCATCTCTAGAGCTTAATGAATCTGGGAAGCAATCCGGAGGGGAAGGAAGGGTTTGCAGCTGATGGGATCCTATAAGGTCGTGTTTGCCTTTGTATAAGTACCAACTTCTATTCTGAGAAAGGAAGCAAAAGAGGGTTATAGATAGAAAAGAGCTGGGATTTTACTCCATCATTTTTCATTTCTGTTTCTTAATTGACAGAGGTACTGTTTGAGGTTTAGAATAGCACAAGAGAGATGAATCATTGCAGAGCTCTGACCTGTGCCTGAAGCTCTCATTCCCCCAGTCCCAGAGCCCTGGAAATTTAGGGTACTCTGTTCCAGCTCTCCAATTGACATGAGCTTGCTTCAGCTTTTTCAGGGTTTTGTTGCCAAAAGGAAGGGAGCAAAGTGATTAACTATTGGGTTCAGCTGAGAAAGTAAGAGCTGCTGGAGGATTGAGTGTTTTCTATCATCTTTGGCTTCGAGGCCTATTTTTTTCCTCCTCTGCTGTGCCCTATTTTAAGTTGCTTTTATCTTCCTTGGGGTATCTGAGTATTTAAGATCCCATTTATTTTGTTCTTTGGCCATGTGTCTGTTTTCTTTTCCTCTGCCTTTCCCTGTCATGTTACCTGGCAGTGATGTTTTTGGCTCTGAGGTTCCAAGGACTTGAATAGATGGGACAGATAGGTATCTAGAGATAGCTTGTAACAGCTCTGCTCTGCCCTGTCTTGGCTGCCTCCATGTGAGCTTCTTTCTTCGGCCTCTGAAGCTGTCCCCCTTTATTGCTCTGCCATCCTACAAACACAGATTCCCATGGCAACATAACAGAAAGCTATTAGAATGAATGTTTATTCTGTCTAGACCTGCTGTCTGACTAATTGTAGACCCTGAACATGTTTGCTCCTGTTGCATTGAAAGATGTGGTTACAGATTTCCTTGCTTCCCTCAAAACCCTTTTAGGCCTTGCTACTATGCCTGTGACATGAAGGAAGGGGTGTGTGTGTGTGTGTGTGTGTGTGTGTGTGTGTGTGTGTGTGTGTGTGTGTGTATGTATGTGTATGCATGTCCTACTACAGGTCTACCCCAAAGCGTATACTGGTTGTGTCTCCAAGCTTGCAGTCCACAGTCAGCACGAGGGCCAGAGCTAGACCCCAGTCCCATGTAAAAGCTGGGCACAGCACTCACTTGTGATCTCAGCGCTGGGGTGGCAGATACTGGCCAGCTAGCCTAGCCAGGTGCTGAGCTCCAGGTTCAGTGAGAAAGCCTGTCTCAAAACAAGGTGGAAGACTCCTAAGATCAACCTCTGACCTACACACACAAAAGCAGGAAGGGACCCGGTAGCTTTTCTTTTTTTGTATCTGTTGTGTGTGTCTGTTGTCATCTTAGAGCTACCTTTATATTTCTAAAGAATCCTCTGTCTCAAGTTCAGTGACATTCTAGTAGCTTGTCACATCTAGGGCAGCTTGATGCCAAGATATGTATTGGAAATCTGTGTCAGAGAAGCTTTTCCATCTGGTGATTCATATCTGGAAAGGACAATGTCAGCATGTGCCCACAAGAGGTCAAAAGCCAAAACAAAAATCTCTTTTGATCTGTGAGAGCTCTGGGAGTCTGTTTTAGTAGAAGAGGGTGTGAGAGTAATTGGTCTAGATCCTGGACCCTTTGCTCTGTGTCCATTTGGAGCATTGTCATGTGCTCGTAATTACTCTTTCTGTAACACTCAGCCTGGTGTGTCTGGCTTATGCAAGTACTGAGTTCATCATGTATTTCTTCATTCCTGTAGCAGACCTAATTTAATTCCCAGAAACAGTTTCATTATTCTTAGTATCTGTGGTAGCTGACTCTCCCCCTTTACTCTCCCCACTTAAAGCTTTTATTTAGGGCTTTTACTAGCTTGAACCTCCTTGAACTGAGACTTAGGAATATGTAGTTTCTACGTATGTTTTCTTTCTAGTCTGCCAGTTGCTGATGAAGAATTTAGTTATCTTTCTAGTCTTCAAAAAGGAAAAAAGCAAAACAAAACCCTATTCCCTAAAAATCATTGGGTTAGATTGCAGTGAAATATTGATGTTGACATCTTGTATTAATATATTTTTGTCATTCTCTGGTTTTGTGTGTATGTGTGTGTTTTCACATGTATCTATGTGTGAGTGCACATTGTGGAGGAAAGAGGTTAATTAACCTCAGTCATTGTCCTCTGTCACTCTCCACCTTATCTTTTAATAGAACCTCACTGAATCTGGAGCTCATGGATTGGTTAGATTAGCAGGCCAGCAATCCCCAGGAACCTTCCTGCTTCCACCCCCGGCTGCTAGGGTTTATTACAGGCATATAGCATCATATCTATTTTTTGTTTTATTTTTTGATTTTTATGTGGATACTGGGAACAAACTCAGGTCTTCATACTTGTTGGTGTATTACTTTCCTGACCCATGTCCCCAGCCTCTATTATCCCCTCATTTGATGCTACAGTTTGGCTTGCTTAGGTTTCTGATTGCTTGCTTGGTGTAGTGTCCTAAGTGCCTTATGGTTGAATGGTCTCTTTTGAAATGAGCGATCTCAATGTTAATTGATACTGTTGCCAGGCAAAAGGGTTGAAATGTAACAAATTAAGATTGTGTGTCTGTTACTTCTTTGCATCCCCAAACTCCACTTAACATTCTGTAACATAGGGTTCCTCAGTCTGTGGTCATTCTGGGTGGGGCTGATGCTTTGTTGTGGGGTCTGATAGGTTATTGGTTTTATTATTAATTATTAATATTATTATTATTTTACATATCTATCCCAGTTCTCTCTCCCTCCCTCCCTCTGACAGGTTATTGTATATTTAACAGCAGCAATATCTCCTAGTCTCAAGATTTATAGCAGTTTCACATTGTGACAGCCAAAATTGTCTTACAGGCATTGCCTTATGTTTGAGGGACAGGTCTAGGGAAACAAGAAGCATCCTTTAGTTGAAAACTTTTTACACAGCTGTACATATTTAGAATAGTCTAATAATAGGCTGTAAATCAAGAACAAATCCAATTTTCTTCAAGTACTGCTAAGATCCACAAGACTACTAAGAAATTTAGAATAACTATTTAGAATAGTTGGTCTTGAGTAAAAACTAGAGGCTAACTTGAACTGTCAGCAAGGAAGAGTGAGTGCTTCCTTTTTCCTTCAGTATGACCTTCATTATTTGCAGGAGAGCATCAGAGAACACTGGCAAGATCCCAAGCTTAATGGTTGGGGCAACTGGCATAGAGTGCATGTCATTGGCCACCTGGATAATTATATTGTGTTGTGAAGAAACAATATATGTGACTAACTTTTGTTTTCTTTTTGTCATGACCCACTTAGGGTTTTTAAATGTTTCTGGAAAAGAAAACTTATTCAGGATATTAGCATTAAGTCCAAACTAAAGGTAGTATTTTCCCCAGTGTCTTTGGTATTTTCTGACCCTTTCTCTCCTATCTTCTTTTAGTAGATAACATTTTCAAAGTCCTAAAAATATAATGTTCAGGCCAGCCAGGCCTATATAGTGAGATCCCCATCTTAAATAAAATAAAAAATGTTAGAAAAGCAAGAACATGTCAAGTAAACAAAGAAACAAGAAGTGCTGGCTGTTCATACCACCCAGTTTGTTTGTCCAACACAGAAGTATAGCTCTAGCTGGCCTGGACACACTGCAGACTAGCCTGGTTTCAGACTCATGGCAACCCTATCTCTTCCTCTTCTAGGACTACATGCATGCACCACTCACTACTTTATCTACATTTTGAAGGTTTTTTTTTTTTTTTTTTTAACATTTTAGTCTTTAAAATATTAGACAAAGGGTGGGGCATTGGTGGCACAAGTCATTAATCCCAGCACTCAGGAGGCACAGGCAGGAGGATCTCTGAGTTCGAGGCCAGCCTGGTGTATGGAGTGAGTTCCAGGACAGGCTTCAAAGCAACACAGAGAAACCCTGTCTCAGAAAAAATGTGTGTGTGTGTGTGTGTGTGTGTGTGTGTGTGTGTGTGTGTCTATATGACAATAGGAGGGTGAATTTCTTAGTAGTCTTGTGGATCTTAGCAGTACCTGAGGAAAATTGGATTTGTTCTTGATTTAGAGCCTATTATTTAGACTTAAGTTTGGTGTTTTCCTGAATTGCATGTGGTAGTACTTAAAGGGTTCTGGTGTGGCAGTAACAAATTCTATATTAGGATATGCAACTTTTAATGTTTAATGCTGTGCTTTATATCTCTGTGTGTGTGTGTGTGTGTGTGTGTGTGTGTGTGTACATTTATTTATGCTTCGGATTTACTATAGTGGGGAAAATTTGTTAATATCCATCAGACGGTGTTCAAAGCTTATCAGTGTATCAGAGAAGCAGACGAGTGGTCTATATGCACCTGGTGTAGACAGATACACAGAGTGGTATCATTGTGGGTTATAATATTTAGAATGCTTTCATGGAGGAAAAGGTTTTGAGAATTCTGAGAGTTGAGTGAACTCCTCATTGGGAGCATGAAAGGAGGCAAACATTTTGAGATAACTGGCTAAGTGAACAGATGTGAGGAGGACCAGCCCCACCCAGCTGTGGTTCTCACTGTATTTCAGTCACTTGTGGAATTTTAACCATACTGATGTTTGAGTCTTAGCCCCAGAAGTCAAGACTTAGGTAACTGCTTTTAGAATAGTCAACCTGTGTTCCTGGTTAGCAAAACTTCTGAAGGTGGCAGAGAGCTCTTCTCTTGACACTGCCAAAGAAAGGAACAGTGTTAAGCTTTCTGTCTGAAGCACGGGCTGGGGCTGATTGAAGGAAACAGAGTGCTATTCTGTTGCAATCTGCAGCAGTTCATCTACAGACACCTCTATCTTTCTGACTCTCCGGCTTTCTCTATCCTTGAGGTCAGTAGTGATCTGTTTTTGGTATGTGTTTATTATTTCTGTTTTATGTTCGGGTCACAATTAGATGCCAGAGATACAGACAGCCTCTGCTTCCTCTCACAGCCTGGAGGAAGAAACAAGCACACAAAGGGTGGTGGTTTTGAGTTCAGTGTCTGCAGGGCTGGCTACAGTATATTGCTGATTATAGTATTCTCAGGTTCCATCTAAGAGTGGTTGAATACATGTACACTTTGTGAAACTACGGGTATCCATAGAAACAAATGATCAAGGATTTCAAGGACTCTCAATTACATTTTAATGATCTTCTCTTTTTACTGTTACTTTAGAGATATAGTCAACTTCCAGGCTGAGAGAAAGAGATATAAAAATATTGAGGGTTTACTACTTGGAAAGTCCCATGCTGGAAACTGCAGGTACAAACTTATTTTATGGTTGGATATTGATTTCAATTTGGAGTATTTAAAACTATCTTCTGGGGCTGGAGAAATGGCTCAGTCAGATGTTAAGAGTGCATCCTGTTCTTGCAAAAGATCCAAGTTCTGTTTCCAGCATTGATGTCGGGAAGCTTACAGCTCACTGCCTGTAACTCTGGCTCAGGAGATCCATTGCCCTCACTGTGTGTCACTAACATGCACAAGCCCATACAGATACAAATACGTGATTAAAAATAAAAATGAGATAGTTTTAATTAAAGACTACTGGCTTTTTGTGGTTTATAAAGCACACTCACATACTTAACCTTATTTGAGCCTCATCCCAGCATCTCGAGCCAGGGAGTGTTGGGGACTCTGTTTTTATTTGGAAACAGGTATGTGAAAGCTTTGTCTGGGAGCACCTGCTAGGAAGATCCACAGTCCAAACTGGAACCATCTTTTGACTACTGATTTGTTGTCTGTATGGCGTTGAGTATGTTTAAATTTGTTAAGTGGAATTTTCTAAATCGATAAAAAAGATTCTCCTATAGAAAGATACATTGAAAATACCAACACAAGTGTTTCTTTACTTATATTGGTCTTGTTTTTTTGAGACAGGGTTTCTCTGTAACAGCCCTGGCTGTTCTGGAACTCACTCTGTAGACCAGGCTGGCCTCCAGTGCACACAGATCCTCATGCCTCTGCCTCCTTAGTGCTGGGATTAAAGGCATGCACCATCACCTCCCAGCTGTGTTTGGGTTTTGTTTTGTAACAAAACAAAAATCCTATAAGTTGAAATAGTCATTCCCAGGGCTTCTAAAACACCCATCCAACATTCACTCAATGTCTTGCCATAGCAATGCACACTGGTACACTGTAGTGTGAGCACGTGGCTTTCTGACGACACTGTCACTGAGCATTGGGAGAGCATCTGACTGTTTATCTGCAGCCTGGGAAAGGTCACATTAGAACTCAGAGTTCTTGGTACTGAACGCTTATCACCTTCTCACTATCTTAAAGGTGTGTTAGTTAGAGCTGAAGTTGGAGACCATCTGTAGTCCAATTAAAGATGTGCCGGGCAGTGTTGGCACACTTAATCCCAGCACTCAGAAGGCAGAGGCAGGGAGATCTCTGTGAATTCCAGGACAGCCAGAGTTAAACAAAGAAATCCTATCTTCAAAACAAAACAAAAAAACACAAACTACCCTTTCAAGTTAAAAGAACTAAACAGTGCCAGATTAGTATATGGTACAATCATATATAAGTGGATTTTATTTCTTTCTGTTTGAGCTTTCAGTTTGTTTTTCAGATGATTTAAGGGTTTATATAGGAATTTCTGCTTTTGGGTATTTATGATTTAGAGCAGAGCATATAATTTCTCTTCTTTTCAAATACTGCTTTGATAGAGGAAACAGCCTTGGGAGAGCATTTTAGTACATGGAGCTGGGACATTAGCAGCCTTTGCTGAAGGGTTAGCAACACATGAAAACAGTGAATAATTCCTGCTTGTCCCTTACATCTGTGGTATATTTTAATGGGAGTGTGTGTCCTCTGTGGTAGAAATTAGTATGTCCCAACATCCATGTGACTAGAGAGGAAGCAGTGAGATGTTCATTGAGGTGGTATTTTATTACGTGTATGGACAGCTAGTGTGACTACCTATCCGTAACAGGGTGATTGAGCAGACTGCATTAGTGAGAATATTGCAAATTATTTGGTAAAATGAAAAAAAAAATTATTGCGGTTTCAGGATCTAGGTTCCAGATTAACATATGATGATTATGACCATGTAAATATCCTTCAAAGGAAGTGTAATTGCTGCTAACTAGTGGTTTCTTTACATTGGAAATGCCACTCAGTGACAGAGCAGCACTGTGACTCATGCTTCTCACTCTGCTAATGGTCTCCTTGAGAGATAGAAGCTTGTTTTTTGTTTTGTTTTGTTTTTTAGTCTGAGAATAGCTGGGCACTTGGGAGGCAGAGGCAGGTGGTTCTCTGAGTTTGAGGCCAGTCTGGTCTACAGAGTGAGTTCCAGGACAGCCAAGGCTGTCTTGAAAAACCAAAACAAGACTCAGAAAAAAGAAAGGGAAAAAAATCTGAGAATAGAAGCATATGCAGTTCAAAATGTTAAAAATCTGGGATATATTAAACATTTCTTCAGTATGAACACAGAATGTCCCTATTATAGGGTCATTTTTGCTTCTGAACTTGTTCTTTGTCCTCAGTACATCCAAGAATGTGGAGTCCTGCTGATTGCTGCATGTGTAAGATATGGGAATGTACTAGACTTTAAACTCCTGTTGGATTTTCAAGTTGTTTCTGGTTTCCTTGTGACCAGCCTGGAAAGGACACATACTTTGAACCCTGCTTTGTTTGTGTCTTTGTCTGTGTGTTTTGAGACAAGGTCTCACTCTGTAGCCCAGACTGGCCTCCACCACATTCTGCCTCTCACTGCCTTCCAAGCACTAAGATCATAGGCACATACCACTACCCCCAGCCTCAGAGATATGTGCATGAACATGCATGTGTGTGTACATGTTTACAGACTCACACCTGGGGATGTCAGTTCTCTCCTTACACCATGTGGTCTGTGGGATTGATCTCTCAGGCTTGTCAGCAAAAGTGCCTTTACCCTCTGATCCTTTGCCCCCTGGAAAGTCACCAGGCCTCAACATATATGGGTTTTATTTTTATTGTTTTGTTGAGACAGGGTTTCTCTGTGAAATAGTCCTGGCTGTCTTGGGACTCGCAGAGATCCACCTGCCTCTGCCTCTTCTGAGTGCTGGGACTAAAGGTGTGCACCACCATACCTGGTAATATATAGGTTTTTAAATCCAGGATTTTGAGAAATGTTTAACTGTCTGTTGGCTATTTTATTGGACATTCCTGGAATCGTGTATATTTTGTTATCCCAGGTAGATGGTAAGTTTTCTGACATCAGCTATTATATTTTGCTGTTTCTTTTGTATCCATAAAAAATAGCACAAAGCCCGGTGTTGGTGGCGTACGCCTTTAACCCAAGCATTCAGGAGGCAGAGGTAGATGGATCTCTGAGTTTGAGGCCAGCCTGATCTACAGAGGTAGTTCCAGGACAGGCTCCAAAGCTACAGAGATACCCTATCTTGAAAAACAAAACAAAATAACACAATAAACCACGAGTGGTGGTGTGCTCTAATCCCAACACAGGATTGACTAGCATGAGGATCACAGATTCAAGCCAGTGTAGACAATTTAGCAAGACCCTGCCTCAAAATAAAACAAATAGGGTGTGCAGCCCAGCTTATTGACCAACACTTGTCCAGTATGTGTCCAATCCCAAGGGACTGCTCAGAGCCAACTGAGGAAACTGAGATTTTTCTTTCTTATCTCACAATAACTACATTATAAAATACTCTTTGGTATGCTTTTTGTTAAGCAGTTCTGGAGAATGTTCTGTGTGCAGGAATTAAGATAAGCCCTTTGTACCATGATGGTGAGGGACACAGATGCACTTCTTGCCCTCAAGATGCCCAGGAAGAATGGTAATAACAGACATTATTAATGTCTGATATTTGAGTTTTACAAAGTTAGGGTTTTATTAAACCTTCCATAAAAGCTAGTACCTTAGATTAGATACAAACATCATCTTATTTTATATATGCAGTTGATAGAATTTAATTAACTTCCTCAAGATTATACGGTTATTAAATGGCAGAGCTGGTATTAAAACCCAGATAGTCTACCTCCAGTGCCCAGCCCTTGTTTAAATACCTGGTGGGTGGCAAATAAAATATAATAGTCATTATGAAGATTGGGGGCTGCTGGATCCCAGTGAAGCATCTGTCCCTGTCACCCACTGGCCAGCTAGTGGAGTCAGATGGGTAGATCATGCATCCCTTGCTCTGGAGCCGCTACAGAATAGCCTGGGTGGGTCATCAAAACAGACAGCTGTTCCGTTTGCCTGGCTGAGCTGAACTTGTATGTGCAGCCACTCCTGCTGAATCTCCCTGCTCCCCACAGGTTCATTCCAAGGAGAGGACAGTTACAATGGCTGCATGAGGCAGGTAGGACACTCAGAGTGGAGGTTGAAGAAGCCACATTATGTAAGAGCCATGCCATTTCCCCACTTTCAAACCAGTTTAGAGTACTGAGTTTAAAGAGTAGTAAAGACTCCCACACACTGAAAAGGGAAGGTTGTCTTCCTGGGGTTTATGGAAACACAGGGAGCATAAAGACTGGAGACTCACAGAGTGTCTGCCTCAGGTGAGGTAGGTGTGTCTCTAGGGAGCGACTAAACCAGTACTTGAATAAAGATTTAGCTGTGGGGTGAATTAGGGGTAGGGATGAAGGAACTATAGTAGCAGCCTGTCCAAATAGTTTAAGGAACTGAAAGAAGCCAGCACACCCAGGGTAGGGGTGGGGGAAGGTCATGGTCCTAATGGGGTGAGCAGTAAGACCAGACCATCTCATCTAAACTTGAGAGGCCATACTAGGAAATTTGCATCTTATTCTCTACATCAAGGAGATGCTTTGAGTTTAAAATAGTCATGGATACTCTGGTTTCTCTTCAGATCGTATAAATTTTTCACCCTTTAAAATAGTCATGGATCATTATTATTATTATTATTTTGGTTTTATTTTTTTACCCCGAGACAGGGTTTCTTTATGTAACAGCCCTAAGTAATATGTTATATTTGGGGTGTGTGTGTAAGAGGTCAGAGGATATTTTTGAGTTGGTTTTCTCCTACCATTTGAGTTCTAGGAATCAAACGCAGGTTGTTAGGCTAAAGCTTACCCACTGAGCGGTCTGGTTGAACCCTCCCACCTCCTAAATTTTTAAAGACTCTCTTAAGCTAGAGATGGTGGCACATCTGTGGTTCTAGTGTTCTGGAGGTAGGGGCAGAAGGATCAGGAGGTCAAGGTTATCTTCAGTTATATAGTAAGTTTAAGGCATACCTGGACTATAGGAGACTTTGCCTAACAACAGAGGGAACAGCGGTGTCGACAGCTGGGAATCAAGTGTTTAACACGTGCACCTGTGAAGGACATTCCATGTAGAAGAACATGGGTATAGAGGAGGGCATGAGGAGTAGCATGGAGAAGATGTCCAAGCCATCCCCCGAAGAACTCCATTGTCAGAAGCTTAAGTAGAAGAAGTACACAATGCAGAGAAGCTTTCTAAGCGTCGATATGGATGTCTATAGGGATCAGTAAGAGGAAGGGGAAGTGGTAACCATGCCAGAAGCTAATCCAGAAAAGTGGTCATTGGGCTTGGTTACAGGGCCTCTGGTCCCAGAGTACACTTTGAACAGCAGATGTGTAGGTCAGGAGCTCTCATATGGTGCATGAAGGGTATGAGAAAATACAAACCATTGGCCTCTCTTCAGTTTCTGATTTTCAGCTCTAGGATGGTGTTCAGGCATTTTCTTAAATCCTCAGGTGAAGCTAACATGAATGATTCCCTTATCTTGAGAATTTGGAGATCCGTAAGCTTTGGAGAACTTTTTAACTGTCTATGGTGGGGAGTCATCAAAGGAAGTTAATGAAGATGGAAAATTTCTAGAGCATATTCTGAAATGAGTGACTCAGAAGAGAGATGGTTGTATAACTCAGTGGTAGAGTGCTTGCCTTACATTCACATCCCAGGATTCAATTCCCAGTCTGCCTCTGTCTGTCTTTTTGTCCATCCCACCTCACCCACCCTCCCACCCACCCACATACACGCACATGCATGCAGGTGTGCACTGGCACATAGTGTAATCCGTATTACAAGGGAAGAAGGGAGATACAGAGGAATGTCGCTGAGAAGATGTGGGGAGGCTTCCAAACACTCAGTCTGTGGTTTTGATCAGAACAAGAGAGGCTGGGGCACAGGTGTGGATGAGGAAATGGAACTCCCTTTGGTAGCTTATATTCTCTCAAGGAAAGGAGTGTGGGGGTGGAGGATGGAGAAGCAAAAATGTCAAGTGATTATTTTAGAGTAGTAAATGACTTTAAGAAAAAAGTGGCCCTGTTTTACAGCATGTTTGAAATTGTGTTATAGATTATACATTGATGTTTTTTTTTTAACCACAGTTACTTGGATTTAGACATGGGTAATTAAGTGGTTGGGGTCAGTTGAGGTTAGACTTTACCAAGGGAAGGGAGTGATTATGACCATTGAGCAATTAGGGGACTGGAGATTGGAGAGACAGTGATGATTAGATTAGCTGCTCTGCAGTAGTCAAGGTGGAGTGAACTAAAGCAAACTGAAAAGTAGGGGGGGGGCTGTGGGGTGGGGAGGGTGCTAGAGCAGGAGGGGTGGGGTTTCCTGAGAGGTCAGGAAACAGGACATTGGATTTGCCCTCTTGGATGTTATAGTTTCCAAGAATGTTGACAGAAGTTTGGAGTGTAGGGATTCTGTCTGATAGGACAGATTTTTTGGTGGGTGATGGAAAAGTCTAGTCAACAGATAACAGCAGCAGAGCTGAGGGTTTCAGAACAGCAAGCATGGCCTTTTGGAAAGCAAATGGGAATTAGTTTCTTGAATTTGTGCAAAGACACCTGGGCTATAGGGAGGTGACTATGCAGAGAGAGCGCCCTCTGATGGCAGAACTGTAAGAAAAGTGTCTAGTTAGCTTACTGCCACAGAGAGGGAGACAAGGAAAGCTCAGAAAGGCTGGAAAATTCCAAAAGTGTTACACAAGTCAAATTGACAGTTAATGAATGAGGGTCCATGTAGGTTTGGGGTAAGAGGAGGGCTCCTAGAGTAAGGGCAGAAAGTTCTGAGCGCAACATCCTAGCTAAGGGCAGTGCGGTACTGGTGTCATGGTGCTATCCTCCTGTCTGGGTTTTATTCTGTGGTCACTGTGTCCATCACTATTATAAATGTTCATTCTCTTTGCCACTCCCACCCCAGGACTTCCCTCTGTACCTCAGTCTATGAAGTGCCCAACACTTTGGAAGATTTTGTTCTCCCAAAAGTAGGGTGGTTTCTGAGGCCTTTCCTTTGACCAGCATCTACTAGCAAGGTGACAGAGAGGCCTGTGCACAGAGTACATACAGAGATTATCAGTGTGTTGTCTCCTTTGGACAGGCCTCATGAAGCTCATTATAACATAGCCACACCCATTTTGTAGGCTCTTATTCTCTGGCTGCTTTCAGGCAACAACTGCAGGCTGCATGTCAGGGACCTTACATAGGATCTGGAGAGTCTAAAATACTACTCTTTGCACTTCTCTGGAGAACAGTAGCCATTGCTGATGTAAACACAGAAGAGACAGCGAGAAGCATCCAGAATAAATTGGAGCCCTCTCTGGGCAGTGGGTGATGAGTCGTTTATCTTAGTTTCTCATTTTCTTTTTGTGTCTAGCCACACATTTAACATGGAAATGCAATAGCCTTGAAAAGTACTAGAGCAGTGTTTTAATGGGCATCTTGGTTGTTCTCCTCAGTGCTGCCTTTGATACAAAGACGGGCCACCGTGTGGCAGTGAAGAAACTCTCGAGACCCTTTCAGTCCATCATTCATGCCAAAAGGACCTACAGGGAGCTGCGCCTGCTCAAGCACATGAAGCACGAGAACGTGAGTTACTCCTGTCCTCTTGCGTTACTGCAGGTAGACTTGTCCCTCACCGTCATGGTTGTGATTGAGCTTTGCTGCTGCTGCTTTGGTTTCCTGGGGCTGTCAGATCAAACCTGAGGACAATGGTGGCACCTCTTCCCAGATCTTATGCACTTAATTTTTATTTAAAATGTATGTATGTATGTATGTATGTATGTATGTATGTATGTTTATATGTAGTTTCTGTTATGTGTGTTTGCCTGCTTGAGTTTGTGTCATGGGGTGCATATGTGCATCATGGGTTGCAGTGCCCTTGGAGGCCAGAAGATGCCAGATCCCTTGGGATTAGAGTCACAGGTGCTTGAGAGCTACCATGTGGGTGTTGAGAACCAAACCTGGCTGTTCTGCAAGAGTAGCCAGCCAGTGCTCTTAACGGTTGAGCCCTCTCTCTAGCCCGATGCCTTTCTTTGTATGTGTCTCCTTATTTTGTGGTATGTGTTTGTGTATGTGCACATACGTGTGTGATGTCAAAGGACAGCTTGTGGGAATTGGCCCACAAGCTGTCCACAATTGTTTGTAAATCTAGTTCCAGGTGATCTGATACCCACTTCTGGCCTCATGTAGTTCACAGATATAACATGCAGGCAAAACACCCATACACACAAAATGATTTTAAAAAATAAGAAAGATGGAGTTTTATTTTTTGTAAGTTTTTAAATTATGTGTACATGTTTGTATACATGTGGAGGTATATGCACATGTGTGCAGTGCCTTAGGGTAGAAGAGGACATCAGATCCCCTGGATCTGAGTCTCAGACCCTGGAGTCGCCTGATTTGGCTGTTGAGAACAGAACTCTGTCCGCTGGTAGCATGGCTGAGCCACTCTGTAACCCCAGAAGATGGGTTTAGTTTAGTGTGCTAGTGCTTAGCAGCACTTTGTCTTTGTATTTCAGGGTGATCAGGTTCTAGTAGCAAAGGCCCCATGCTCAGATATTGGCCCTTTGCTTCTTAAAGGTTTGCGTGCGTGCGTGCTTGCTTGCTTGCTTGTTTGTGTGACCTGGGTCCCACTGCGTAGCCCTGGCTGGATTGGAGCCACCAAGCCGTTCCAGGCCCCATTGATTGCTTTGTTTTTTGAACGAAGCAGGCACATGGTTGAATGTCTCAGTTTTCTTTGATATGATGGGGAAATGGGAAAAGACCAGAAGACTTATTATACTTAATGTAGAAATCGTCTCACCTTTCAGACTATCCTGTAAACATTATTAGGCACTTAAACTGTAAAAGCAGTTTTATGCAGTAAAGAACCAAGACTTGGGCCTGGAGAGATGTTTCAGTGGCTCCGAGACCCTGCTTTTCTTGTAGAAGTTCCCAGTGACTACACTGGGTGACTCACAACTGCCTGTAGTTCTAGTTTTAGGAGATCCAGTGCCTCCTCTAGCCTCTGAGGATACATGCATGCACACCCACACATGCTCACAGACTGTAAATATTTAAAAAATAAAACTTTCAGCAAGTTCAACTACCCTCCAAAAAGAGTAGCAACAGCCATAACCAGGCTCTTAGCGACCATAACAAATATTCAGTCTTTATACAAAAAAAAAAAAAAATTGTAATGGTAGCAAGTGACAGTGAGACAGTCACTGTGTTGGGGGGAAAGCAGAGCTAGAGGATGTCTTCTGTGATTCTAAGCAGAGTCAGCTGGCATGCTCTTGACCGAACTTGCAACCCTGTTTTCGTATACCTGCTGCAAGGACCAGTTATTGAGAGACATCCTTAGCTATCCGCACAATTATGAGAGAGCTTGTTCACTTGTCTACAGGGACTGCACATCTTGAGTTTAAAAACAAATCCTCAAAGATTATCTCAAGAGCCCAGGTCTGACCTTACTGTAAAAAGCACGAGGTTGCTCATGTGGGTGCCAAGTTTAGTAAAAATGTGTTATTTCAGACTGGCAACTTTTGGACCATTGTAGGCTAATTAGAGGTCTTTGCTGTAAAGGCCCTTTCTAAGAAATTGACTTCTAGTTTCTTTTACTGCTTACTGGCTTGCTCAACCTGCTTTCTGATAGAACCTAGGACCACCATTCTAGGGTGGTACCATCCACGCCAATTGGCAATCAAGAAAATGTGCACACAGGCCAATCTGATGGGGACACTTCCTCAGCTAAAATCCCCCTCTTCCCAAAAATAACATAAAAACTGGCCAATGGAAGCATTAAAACTTGGTGAGAGAGCATTGTGCTTTTCCCTGTTGTCCTTTCCAGGCTCCTTGTTTCTTGTTTTTTTTTTTTTTTAAATCATTGGAATGGTTTAATTTTGCTTTGTTTCAAAGACTGCTACTAAAAGTAGGTTATTCAGGAAGCTTGTTTGTATGAATTGCATTTTGTGATTCTGTTTTTGACAAAGGGTTTCACATAGCCCAGGCTTACCTCAAACTCACAGTAGCCAAGGATGACCTTGCATTCCTGATCCTCTTGCCTTCACTTCTAAAGGGCCGGACCTATAGGTATACATTACTGCTACTAGCTCTTTTTCGTATTTAAATACTTAGATCTAAATACCTGCTAATTAAGAATGTTGTTAACTTGAGACCAACGTGGCAATAATATCAATATATTAAGGTAATATTTGGTGGCCTTTTTTAATTTTTATTACTGGGTTTGCCTGGCAGTGGTGGCACACACCTTTAATCCCAGCATTGAGAGGTGGAGGCAGGGGGATTAGAAGTCCAAGCTAGCCTGGGCCACATGAGACGCTGTCTCCACACCCAACCCCCAAAAAGAAATGATATGGGTAGCAAGTCAGTGCTAAGCACATGGATGAGCTGTACCTGGAATTAGTCCTTTTTACAGCGCAGACCTGATGGACATTGCAGAAGACCTGCTGTTTGATTTTTATGTGTTCTTGCAGGTCATCGGTCTGCTGGATGTGTTTACACCCGCAAGGTCCCTGGAGGAATTCAATGATGTGTGAGTGAATCTTTTGCATTTGCAACCCTCAGCTGGAGGGTGGGGATGGGCAGCCCACAGAAATGCTCAACAGTATTCAGACTTCAGGAGAGCCTTCTGTCACGCTGGGCTCCTGGGGTGGGGGTGGGGTGGGAGAGCACAGAAAGTAAATCTTATGCTTGATGCATTTTAGCACTTTTATCATTTCAGGCACAGTGTGGCCCGTTCAGAACCAGAGATGAGCCCTTGTGAAAGTTCCATAGAGGGGAAGTATAGGGAATTTTGACTATAATTTTTCCCCCCATAAAATGACAGTCCATTTAGGTCCCTCATGGTTGGGGGAGATGATACTTAGGCTATATGTACTGGGGCAGACGACAGATCTTCCAGGTTGGAAAAGATTTCTTCCAGTCTGGTGCCTTCTGGAAACAGACTGGGAGTCCCAGGAGCCAGAAGTAGAGAGTTGGGAAATGGAAAGAGGGAGAGGTAGTGCATTGATGTGTTAGTGACCAATCACCACTGAAAACACCTGGGCCAGAAACTGCCAGGGTGTAGAGAACTAACACTACAGAATGCACCTCAGAGGGGGCCATTTTTTCTGATGCTCCTAAGGTTTGTCCATTCTTCATGAATGCCTTCATAGGCTTCCTGACGGTTGCGAGAGCAAGACAGAATCCAGCAGGTGTCCTGTGCAAGTCCAGCCTCTGCACAACAGCTTTCCTACTGCCTTTAACACCCTGCATTATTTTCAACTTGACAGACTCTAGAATCACTGCTGGCCTCTGGCATGCCTGTGGGGATTATCTTGAGTGAATTAATAGATGTGGGAAGAGCCATCTAAATTGTGGCTGGGACTGTTCCCTAGGCAGGGCATAGGGGACTGCATAGGACAGGGAAGAGCAAGCTGAGCAGTAGCATCTTAACTCTTCTCTGATTGGTTGCTGATGCAGTGTGGTCAGGTGCCTGCCACTGTGAGCCAGAGTACAACCATTTCCCTTAAGTTGCCCTAGTGTGCCTTTAGAGATGACACACTGTGCTATAAGAGAAGAAACATCTTAAGCACAATTACACAGTTGTTCTTGTTGGTTCTGGCATTCCTCAGTGGAAAGGATGTTCATTGTAAAAGCCAAACAGAATTGTAAGTCATTGCTACTCTTTGTGAACTTCCTGTGATAGTCAGATTGCTTTCTCCGTGACACCATGCCTGAAAAAAAATTAGCTATGTAAAGAGAAAAAAGGTGATTTTACCTTGTGTTTTTAGAGATTCCAGGTCACAGTTACGCGGGCCTGTGGCTTTTAGGCTTCTGCTAGAGGTACCAGGTAACAATGGTAGGGAATGTTAGTATAATAAAAACTACTCCTCCAGTGGCTCTAAGGGCACCCGGATTCCAGTTTTCAAAGCTACACCCCTAATAACCTAAGCCCTGCCGCCCAGAGATGTCGCTGCTCCAAATAGCATCCGTCTGGGGGGTTGGAAGGTCACTCTCCATCCAGATTATAGCACTTCATGCCCAATGCTCCCATTGCAAAACCAACTTTTCTCCACTCTTTCTTTGGGTGGTGTGTCAAGCCCATTTAATCTTTTCCCATGTTACCTTTATAGAAAAGGGGAAAAGCAAAGGGAGAAGTGAATGGCAAAGATGGAATGGGAGAGGAGGCGAGGCACTTTGGCCCATTTACAGGAACTCAGCCACATTAACCTGACCCTGCAAATGAGAGTTTAGGAAGCAAATAAAGAGAAAGACTGGCAGTAACTAAGAATGACAGGCTGTTCCAGCAGCCTTGTCTCAGCGCCAGAACAGAGGCTTCCAAGGATTGCCAGAGGCTCTCCACATAGTTGAGCATAGACTGGAACCCTGTTGCATGCAGTGGTTGGAAGAGACTGTGGAATCTGAATGAGGGACAAATGCTACAGCAGTGTCTCTGAATTTTAACCTAAGGTTTTTGATGAGGAAAAGAAAAAAAGATTTCTGGACTAGCAAGTATTGCGCTCTGTTTAATTGAGCATCCTAGAATGGAAAATGGACCTGTTTTTCCTACATTGAAAGGGGCCTTAATGATACCTGCTCATGAGGGGTTAAATTTTACTGACTGTAGTTTTTTCCCCCATTGTGAAGCCCACCAACTACCAGTGTATCCCCCTGTAAACTACAGTTGCATTGATGGATTCAACAAGTGCATGACTGTGGCAGAGGATCCTGCTTTCTTTTCACCCCCAGCTGGGTTCTAACGACTTTTGGTTTGGGTTTTTGTTTTTTTGGATTGGTGTTTTGTTTTTTGGGGGTTTTGTTTGCTTGTTTGTTTGTTTTTGCTTTTTTTTTTTCCCCCTGATACAGTGTTTCTCTGTGTAACAGCTCTGGCTGTCTTGGAACTTGCATCATGGACCAGACTGGCCTTGAACTCAGAGATCCACCTGCCTCTGCCTCCCTAGTGCTGGTACACCACCACCACCACCTGGTCTGTGGGGTTTTTTTTTGTTTTTTGTTTGTTTGTTTTTTAGATTTATTTTTTTTATTATTTTATGTGTAGGTAAGTCTGTGTGTGGTACCTGATGTCTGTGTAGGTCATCTTGTGGCTGGAGTTGTCTGTGGTTGGGAGCCACAGTATGTGTGCTGGGCAACATTAACCCCTAATCCTTCCTCATCTAGCTCTTCTGTGAACTGAGGAGCTCTCAGGTGCTGCCTGGTGAACCTGCAAGACAGCTAGAGCATGCTCTCCCTGGAAACATCAGGACCTGAACTTTCAGTTAGGAAAGTTTACCTGCTGACTTTTTGTGGTGTTGATAGCTGTCAACAGTTAGCACCTGTCTGTACTCTCCAGTGAGTGTAGAGCACACCAAGGAGAACACACTTCTTCAGTACAGTTGCAGAGTGACTGTCCCGTGTTAGACTGCTGCTGCGTATGCCAGAGCCTGTGTCCACTCAGAAGAAAAGATGAGCAGTTTAACAACACAAGCTGGATACAGAGCAGGCTCTGATTTTGATATACATCTCTCATGCTAATTAGCAAAAGCTGTAATCACCTTTCAGGTGTACACTTGACTTTTGTTTAGGCTTTTCCTGTGTTTGTGCCTTTATGTTTCAGATACCACTTTATATTATGTGATTCAGATTTTTGCTTTATCTCTAAGACCATGTGTACCTTCAAGAAGAGAACAGTAGATTGTGAGCTTTGTTCATGACCAGCAACCTGTAGGCACTGGGATGACTTGGGAAATGAGCACATCTAATTTTGACCACTGTATGACGTTGTTGGGCAGGTGGCACATTTTACAGACACCCAAATGGATATCATTT
This sequence comes from Cricetiscus sungorus, assembly GCA_030556225.1. Classification (NCBI taxonomy): domain Eukaryota; kingdom Metazoa; phylum Chordata; class Mammalia; order Rodentia; family Cricetidae; genus Cricetiscus; species Cricetiscus sungorus. The sequence continues at coordinate 51,973,813 of JANBXA010000600.1, forward strand.
GAGCACTTCTCTAAGTGTTCTCAGTTATTTGTATGTATTGTTTGCTGGTATAGGTTTCATTGGTGTACATCCTGGCAATATTTACATTATTTTTTGTTTGCTTGTTTTGCCCAGGTGGTCTCCCTTCCAAGTACTAATCAGGCTCTGCCCTGCTTAGCTTCCAAGATTAGATGCTTTGTTTTTATGTGGTGTGGCTTCCATGCAGCTCCCTCTCCAGTTACCCATGCCCACAGACACTCTATAGTGTTCAACAATGGTTAATTTTAATTTTAACAGATGTAGTTTCTCTCCTGAATCCACATTAACAGGGCGAAAACTGGATGAGTATAGCAATTGGAAACCAGTTGTTTCTTTTTAGTAGCTATTGTCAGCTTCCTTCTGTTCTGGATTCCTGGCAAACACTTCTTTGTTCATAAATATGGCCTGCCAGGCAGTAATGATACACACCTTTAAGCCCAGTACTCTGATGGCAGAGGCAGGCAGATTTTGAGTTAGAGCAAATTCCAGAACATTGAGGTTCACATAGAGAAACCCTGTCTTGGAAAAGCAAAATAAACAAAAACTAAAAACTATGGCCCACTCAAGTGACTGAAGTAAAATGTGCCGACTATCTATCTATTGTAGTACGATATCCACCCTGCTCGAATCTGTTGCACTGACCATGCCCATTGGGGGTGTGACCTGGGGGGGGGAGGAGACTAGGTCTGGGGTCCTGGACCCCAGCTTGCTCTCTTGCTTCCTGGTCAGAAACAGAGAGCATCTGGATGCATCCTTGGGATGGGAATCTGCAGCCGCCATCTGTTTCTGGTGTTTAAGTGATTTCTCCCTGAATAAACATCCATCAGCCTATTGTTTACCAGATTCTCATTAATCCCAGCAATAGTCTATGGTATTAACTGGGTTTTAGTAGTGTCTCGGCTTACAGAGAATTTGAACTAAATACTGTCATCTGACAACACTGAGGTAGATTTATCATCTCTGAATGTCAGATGAGGAAACAGATTGAAACCTTTATATAAGCCTGAACAAGACTGCTTCCTTCTGTGTGCCCTGGCTCTCAGATCCTGATACATGTCTAAGGTCATAATTGACACTGCTGTGTTCTGTCCTGTGCCAGATGCCAAAGCTAATGACACTCTTTGTCCCAGGTTGCCTGTGGTCACCTTGCCATAATTGCCTCCTCTGTGGCATTTCACCTGCCTTCCTCTCATCTAAACTGAATGTCTTACGCTGCTGCATTCTTCCGGCTCAGCATCTGTGGCTGCAGTGGCCACCCTCCTGCTGTCCCTTCTGTACCTGTTGGGACCATGGCTATCTGACAGCATGCTTGGGGCTGTGTGTCTTTCCTATACCATAGACAGTATGGATATTTCAGAATAGTGATTCCAGGCTGGGTGATGCTGGTAGAGGACATCATCTGTGCTCCGTGTGAGAGTGGTATGCTATAAAATAAGCTTGCAAAATTACCTTCTTGGCTACTGGATGGTCTAATTGTGTTCATGCACATAAGAACCTGAGAATGCGTGTTTCCAATAAAATACTCCGTCATCCTGTCTCACCAGTACTACTCTTGAGTCTTCTGGGCCATTCATGTTAGTGCCCTTGTGGGTGCTTTAGATACTGCACAGAGCAAGGTATAACCCTGCTTACTTTGAACATGGTACACACCAGTGCTAAGGAACTTATAAAGAAGGAAATAGGTATTATGCAAGCAGACTGCAGCTAAAAAGAAAAGGAGAATAGGAGTGAGATTAGCATGGCTTCAGATAGGGAAAGACCCTCTTAAAGATGTGGAATTTGTGCAAAATATTGAAGTAGTAAAGGGCAGGCAAGGTGGCTAAGAGTAAAGGTGCTTGCTGCACAAGCTTGACCTGGTTTCAATCTCTGGAGCCCTTGTACAGGCAGAGAACAAGTTCCACAGAGTTGCCCTCTGCCCTATACACACAAGTAATATGTCTTTTTGTTGTTGTTGTTGTTATAAAGGAATTCAACCCATAGATAGGGGGAAGCCTATCCAGGCAAAGCAACAGTCAGTGCAAAGATCCTGAGGCAGAAGGCTGCATGCTGTATTAGAGCTAGAGTGGGAAGCACAGTCTGCAGGTCAGAGGTGACTGGGCCAGAGTACTGGTCTGGGGGGAATTCTCTGTCTTACTCTGAGGGAGGGAGGTTGTATGATCTACTTCTGTACTTTTGAAAAGAAGTACCCTGCCTGCTTCTGTGGTAAGGACTGATGGTTAGATTGTTAGCTCCTGAAGCTGGTTTAAGATAGGGAAGACATGCTCTACCTTTCTCTTAATTGCTTTAAATAGAGCCAGTGGTAGTGGAGGTTTTGTTTTGTTTTGAATCTTCATTGTATTGTGCTTTCAAAAGGTTCAGATGGGGGAATCTTGACAACTGGGAACTACGCAGGCAGTACTTAATAAAGAAGACTCTGGGACAGGGTTCAGTCTAGAGTCCTGAGAACTGCCATCTCCGAGTCCCACTGATTGGTTTCACTGGGAGATGTGTGAGGACCTTAAGTTTAGAGGACACCACCTTCACAAGAGAAAAGCAAGATTGGAAATGTGAAGTCATCTTTTTGGCCTTCAGCTCATAAAACAATCTCACCTAATCTTTTAAAGATGAGGTATTAGCTCTCCAACTTCGATAGTGCACTAAAGCCTTCCTGAACTCATTTTAGGAACTGAGTATTTAGTCCATTGATAAGCTCAGCATGTCTTCTCCAATGTCAGTAAGTGTACTGGCCAGAGTCAGATCCTGTAGACACTCAGGGCTCTCCAGCAGTGCCCCTTTCAGGTTGTCCATCTTGCTTTTGTGGTGCTGGGGTGGAACCAGGCTAGATCTTTTAAGCGAGTTCATCTGCATTTGCCCCTCCACATCCTGCTCACTGATTTGAGAAGTAGCCTGCCTTCTATAAACAGAGACTTTGGGTGGTGCTTGCTCCTGTCCTGTGCTGTATGAGTTGCTTTGGAGCTCCTTCCATGTGTGAGCTGAACTTTGATACTTGATGGTCACAGATTGATCTTGGATCTTCTGGAAACAGCATGGAGTGAAATAATAACAATTCTGCCATAAATAGTTGACTATTCTGCTTTAGTTGACTTTGCTGTATCCTGAGAGCAGTGTGGTGTTCTTCCCATGGAGCTGACTAATTGTGCGGTTTGGCAGTCTCATCCTCCTAGAAATGTATGTGATAAGACACATCAGAAGCACTGCCCCTACGTATGCATCTCCCAGATCATCTGATACAAGTGTATGGACGAGAAGCGGCCTGAGAGTTACACGGGGCTTCGTATTCTAACTGTCCTGTGTGACTGTATACCTGTGTACCTGTTTGTGTGTGTGGTGGTTTAGAAGTGTGTGTGCCCTGGAGCACATACAGAGGTCAGAGAACAACTCTGCAGTTAGTTCTCTCTCCATCCACCATGGGCCACCCTCTTCAGTGTTCTTGCAGTGTTCTTAGCCAGTTTGAGGCTAAAAGCACAGTTCCTAAAGCAGGTGTTGGGTTACATGTGTCTAATCCCAGCACTCAGGAGAGAGAGGCAGAAGGATGTCCAATTCAAGGCCAACTGAGGTAAATAGTGAAACCTGTCTCAAAAGCTCCAGGACTGGGGGTGCACCTCAGTAAGAGTGTCTGCCAGTGTGCAGGAGACACAGGATACAATCCGCAGCACTACCAAAGATGAATGACTGGAATTAGGAGGGGACAGTGCTCATGATAGTCTTTCTTTGGTATTGAGAAACAAAGAAATTATCTAGAGATGAGGTACCCTTGGTTATTGTGACATCTGTAAAATGTTAAAATTTTGTTAGTTTATGTATGCATGTGTGTATGAGTAAATTTTTATGCCACACAGCATGCATGTGGAGGCCAGAGGACAACTTACAGGAGTCGGTTCTCTTTCCACGGTGTGGGTCCTGAACATGGAACTCAGGTCATCAGGCTTCACAGCTGCCTTTGATTGTACCCTTTGAGGCTTGGAATATCACCGAAATAAAAACGACCTTGATGAAAACACTTCAAAGATTGTGATATAATCTTTATATATTTAAGAATTACTTTGTGTTTGTTAGAGGGTGTGTATCTGGAGCTGGAGTTATAGGCAGTTGTGAGCCATCTGACAGGGATTCTGGGAATAGAATTCAGGTCCCCTGGAGAGCAGAAACCATTTTCACTGATGATCCATCTTTCCAGCCTCCTAATTCACTCTTTAAATTACATGTAGAGCTCATCTTTTTCCTTAAGGCAACATAAACATGCAAGTTTTAGGAAATCAGCTAAAAATCTTACTTTAGTCAAAACTAGGTCAAGTCTTCATACGATAGCGGACTCAGCTGAGCCTTCTGTCATGGAGGAGAGACACCGCCTTACTTACACACTCAGCCTTCTTTATGTCCCAATACAGGGTGCTGTGGTGAGGTTGGGGTGGAGACATTAGGTCTGGAATCTGATGCAAACCTGCTGAACTTGAATGCAGTCACTCCCTCATCTTCGTACCACATAAAGACAGGATTACTAGTCAGCACCACACCTGTGGGAAGCTCTGGACCGCCCTTTCCTGTTCCTACTTCCTTTAAGGTAAATGCAAGGGTAGTGTCAATAAATAGCCTTTTGCTAGTCATTCCTGAAAAAAAAAAAGGAAAAAGAAAAGAAAAGGAAAATCACACTTTGAAAATCCAAGGACACACCTGTTTTAAAACCTACAACATAGGGCTGGAGATGACTCATTGGTTAAAAGCACTGGCTGCTCTTCCGAAGGACCCAGGTTCAATTCCCAGCAACCACATGGTAGCTCACACCTGTCTGTAGCTCAAGATCTGGGAGATCCGATTCCCTGGGGGGGGAGGAGGTGTCAAACACCAGTGCGCAATAAAACAACAACAAAAGAAAAGAAAAAACCCTATAGCCAGGCGTTGGTGGTACACACCTTTAATCTCAGCACTCTGGAGGCAGAGGCAGGATGATCTCTGAAGTTGAGGCCAGGCTGGTCTACACAGTGAGTTACAGGACAGGCTCCAAAACTGCAGAGAGAAACCCTGTCTCAAACAGCAAAAACAACAACAAAAACCCTATATAACATAGATTTATTGAGGTAAAAATATGGTGGTGAGATTGCAAGAGAACAGTGGGCTTGCCTAGCATTCCTGGGTTTGATCTCCAGCACTGTCCTATTGCTGTGAAGAGATGCCATGACCAAGACAACTTACAGAGGCAAGCATTTAATTGGGAACCTCTTACAATTTTAGAGGGTTTTTAAGAAGGTCCATTATTGTGGCCGGGGATGAGTGGGGCCAGTTTTGGTGTGGGCTTTTGGAACCTCAGGGTTTACCTGCAGTGACACTTCTTCCAACAAGGACACACCTCTCTTACAGTTAATTTTGCTGTGACAAGACACCATAGCCAAAAGCAACTGGGTGGGAGTGGGGGTATTTCACTCACAGTTCCATATCATCAAAAACACTTAAGGGCAGGAACTCTGTACAAGCCTAGAGGCAGGAGCTGATGCAGAGGCCATGGAGGGTGCTGCTTACTTGTTCAGCCTACTTTCTTACAGAACCCAGGGCGGTACCCTCCCTCATCAGTCACTAATTAAGAAAATGCTCCACAGGCTTGCTTATAGGAAGCATTTTCTCGATTGAGGTTCCCTCCTCTCTGATGATTCTAGCTTGATGTCAAGTTAACATAAAAGTAGCTGGTACACCTCCTCATCTTTCCAAACAGCTCCACTAACTGGGGACCAAGCATTCAAATACATGAACCCTTGGGGACCATTCTCATTCAACCACCTACCGAAGTGACATCTGTCATCCTAGCATTCAGGGAGTAGAGGCAGGAATCGAGAATTCAAGGTCATATTTGATTAAGTTTGAAGTAGCATGGGCTACATATAACCTGTCTGATGAGGAGAAAACAAAACTACTTATAGTGGCTCATGTATCTTTGTAATCTCCATCTTTGCTATGTTCTGTTCATCTCGGGTTTTTTTCTTTACAGAACTTGGAAAAGTACATAGCAAACAGGAATGGGTATAAATATGGTGAGATTATATTGCCAGCTTGCCAGCGGCAACATTGAGATTTCGACTGTCCATGTGATGCTTCCTAGGTGGTCTTTCCTGGATCGGGATGTGACTCTACTTCTTTTTCTAGGTACCTGGTGACCCATCTCATGGGGGCAGACCTGAACAACATCGTAAAGTGTCAGAAGCTTACTGATGACCATGTTCAGTTCCTTATCTACCAGATCCTCAGAGGCCTGAAGGTACAGGCAATAGCAGTGTCTGTCATGTGGGGAAATGTATTCTCCCTTCTTTCCTGTCTAGTAAACACTTAGGACAGACTGCTTTCTTAAGAAAAACTTAGAGGAGTTACAGAATCAACCAATCCTGCTGCTCTTTTATTTCCCAGGCCAAAGCTCACCATAAAGTATGTCTTAAGTGTTATGTCATCCATTCCTTTGATTCTTTGGTCTGAATATCTGAGAGACAGGGACTGTTAGTTGTATTGAAAAGTTAGTAGCATCTTGATACACCCTGGTATCTGCCTCGTGTGATATTAAGACTTTAACTGTTCCTCAAGCCTGGGCTGGCCTCTATTTCCTCTCAGGACTTGAGAGATAGAGGAAGGAGGACAACATAGTGAGCACCAGATTGTTCCGTTTTGTGTAGTGAGATCTTTGGGGGGAGGGGGTTCTTTGGGGAAGCTAATCTGTCATTGTGAGAGGGGCTGGTAAGCTGCTTTTTTAGAATTAAACCACCTTTGATACTAGTACATCACAACTCTTACTGAGGTCATCATCAAGGAAGAGAAAAGGGGGACAACTCCAGTAGGTGGAGTGTAAGGAACTGAGCAGTGGCAACCCACTGTGAACACCACCGCACTTGCTGGCTGAGGGGGACCACTGCAGACCTGCTATGACATTCGTGGCATGGAAAGGCTGGAGATGTTTTTCATTCAACTGACTGTCTTCTCTTTTGCAGTATATACATTCAGCTGACATAATTCACAGGGTATGTATTGTGTCTTAGTTGATGATTATTTTGATGATGTAGGTGGGGCTAGAAGAGTAACATCTAGCTGAGATCTCAACCTTAAGTTTAACTGTTGAAATAGTGATTGACTGCAACTGATAAAGGAACACTTAACTTTTGTACCTGCTTAAGGCTGATTTGGCTTGGACACTGACTGTAGCTTGGAAGTCTGCTTGTCTCCTGTGAGGTCTCCATGTGTCTGCATCCTCTGCACCTGTGGGTAGGGGACTCATTGTGCATCATCTGGTTGATACTATTCTCTCTGCTTGCTTCTTAGGACCTAAAACCTAGTAACCTAGCTGTGAACGAAGACTGTGAGCTGAAGGTAAGAAAGACAATCCCTTGAGTGTTCCTTAGCTGACCAGCCAGCCTTAGAGAAAAAGATTTATAAGCCATTACTTTGAATCTCTGGAACTTTGAGCTGTAGGCTAAGCAAGCAATTTCAAGGACCTTGGAAGTAGATTTCAGTAGCACAAGCCTTTAATTCCAGCGCTCGGGAAGCAGAGGCAGGAAGATCTCTGGGTTCAGGTCAAACTGGCCTACAAATTGAGTTCCAAGACAGCCTGGGCTATGCAAAGGATCCCTGTCTGGAGGAGTGGGGGGTTGGTATTATAATCTGAATATTAATTAAGCATTCTTGAGAAACACATTACTAGATAGTTTCTTAAAAAAAAAAAAAAAAAAAGGCAGAAACTCAGGATGATTCAAGTAAGACAGAAGTGAATTAGCTATCTGTAAAAAGTACATAGTATTATGCTTTTTAAAAATGAATTTTTGAAAAAATAACACAGAGGGCTGGTTTCCCAGCCTCCACATGGTGCTCATGATCATCCAAATCCAGAGGGTCTGATGCTTGCTTTGTCTGTGGCAATGCATGCACTTGGTGCACAGACATGCGTGCAGGCAAAACATATGTATAAATTTTAAAAATGAAAAGATACAATGAAAACCTTTTCTAGGGTTCTAATGTCCATGTAACTACTGTTATATAATCTCCATAAATTCCAAAGTTCTGAGTGTCCCCTCCTAATTCTGACTCTGAATTATTCTTTTTAAGATTTGTTTATTTGTTAGGTGTACATGTATGTCTACAGGCCAGAAGAGAGCATCAGATTCCACTATGGATGCTTGTGAGCCACCATGTGGGTGCTGGGAATTGAACTCAGGACTTCTGGAAGAGCAGACAGTGCTCTTAACCTTTGAGCCATCTCTCCAGCCCCTGAATCATTCTTTTATAATGTTTCATATAAGTGGAATCACACACATTACTGTGTATAACATCCTCTACCTGCACTGTGTGTTTCAGTTCTGTCCCATCTCACAAGCACACTAAAACTTGTAGCCTGCCTTCCTGTTGATGGGCACTTGACACTATTCTGGTTTTTGATACACGCTATTGTGAATATCCATGTGCAGACCTCTGAGTAAATTCCCAGCAGGGGAGTGTGCTTCGCCGGCAGCTTTAAAGTCCTTAGAGTGTGTTTGCCATGCATTTTAAGTCAGGACAACAAGGCCCGCTTAATGAGAATAACACTTTTCTCTGTCGTCAGGTGGCAGAGCTTACCTGCTCCTGTGCCTGACTTCTGCTCTCGCCCTTAGATTCTGGATTTCGGACTGGCTCGGCACACTGATGACGAAATGACAGGCTACGTGGCTACCAGGTGGTACAGAGCTCCTGAGATCATGCTGAACTGGATGCACTACAACCAGACAGGTGATGCTCCAGCCAACTGCCCAGGCCTGGCCCAGATGAGGGAGGGATGCTGCTAACATGGTTTTCAGATGACTCAGGGCTAGGTCTTTACCAGAGGAGAGTGGGTCGACACCTCAGCATTCCCAGGAGACCCACTATTCACCAGGAAGAAAGGTTTACCCTTTTGTGAGATGTTTTGTTTCATTTGGCTTAATTTTATTCTGACTTACATGACCTGTGGAGGCCTTTATTGAGTGACAGTTTTAATAAGGTTATTTATTTCTATAAAAAATGATGGCTGAACCTCAGGTGTCTTAAATGTTGATTTCTATCTTTCACTCCCAGTTAGAGCCCAGCTAATGGTCATGAATATGATAGAAACCATGTCTATGCTTGTATTCTCCTTATTATTCCAGTGGATATTTGGTCCGTGGGCTGCATCATGGCTGAGCTGTTGACTGGAAGAACGCTGTTTCCTGGTACAGACCGTATCCTTTAACACGTTTTGGCTTGCTTCCTCATCTGTGCTGTGCTGTTGTAGATGTGTGTTTCCCTTACTTGTGTGTGGGGAAGACTCAGTTCCTTTAGTTCTGGTGTTGCTTTGGAGGTCTGTCCTCTTTTTGAGTGGCTCTCCTTGACCAGCAAACAAGCTTAAAGCCCACCTGTTGTCTTTTTGCATCAAGTCCTTGTTAACGAGTTTAGTCTACTACAAACACTTAGCAAGCGTGCACAGCCACCTGTACCTCAAAGGTATCTTGTTCTCATTTGCTTATGTATGAAGAAAGCAGTGGGCCCCTGTACTGACATGCCTGCTGGCTCCTGTCCTATTTGTTGCTTAACAGTACACAGTAGAAGCAAGAGGAGAGAGGCCCCTGTTGTGTGCTTTTGTTTTCCACACAACATCATCCCTGGTTACCAGCCCCACTTCAGTCTCACCCAGTTGTGAGCACCAACACCCTTTCTATCTCTGGTCATGTGCTCCGGGGGGTTGTGGGAACTCCCATCGGCTCTGCTGGGGGAAGACATTTCGATGAGAATGTTAAAGCAGCTGCTTAAAATTAGTCTTCGGGAGGGGTTTTACAAAACTGCAAAAGGTTCTGGTTGGGCTCTTAGAAACACCACAGCAACGCATGCTTCATCATCTAACTGCAGGGTTAGCTCTTGGCTGACACACCTGAGTCTGTAAGCTCATTAGCTGACAACGTGAGCTGCCTTTCTCCAGAGACTGTCCACTGTTTTCTGCTAGACAGTGTCTTTTGTGAAGTGGAACCTCTGCTCCTCAGGCAATGCTGTCTGCTCCCCTGCGTGCTACTGGTCCAGCCGTCCAGCCTCCCGTGCTCAATTTCTACTCAGGGACTTCAGCACCTAGAACATCTCCCTTCCCTTGGGATTTTGGTTTCTGTGTGTTACAGTCCAGGCTAAGAGGATTAAGAGGCTGGTGACTCTCTCATGCTGCCCCCTGAGACTACCTATCCCGAAGCTGCCCTCTGTTCTCTTCCCTCCTTGTGATGTCTCTCCAGCTCCCCTTTGGCTAGTCCCAGACATACATACTCTCATAATCAGACAGCAACATCTGTAGGGAAACCTTAGTTCCTCACTTTTGTAGTACAGGTATTCACAGGTTAAAGGCACAGTCCCTGGAATTTAGATTTTAGCTCTTTTACTTTGAATTATGGGCTTTGAGCAAATTTTCCAACCTTGTTGTTTCTCAGTTTCCTTAACATAAGATGACGTTAGTGTACAGCCCAGAAGGTGATTTTGAGAATTCAGAGACCAGAGCCACCAGGCAGTGCTAGCAGCATCTTCATCCTTGGTTGTCTCAGCCACTTGTCATGGCCACAGATACCTGAGAGAAAGAATTTAAAGGAAGAAAGATTTATTTTGGCTCATGGGCTCAATCCATGGTGAGGCAGAGCATCAAGGTGGCTGGAGCCCATGTAGAGAAGTCTGCTCACTTCATGGGGGCCAAGGAGCAGGAGCTGGGGGGGGTGGGGGGGGGAAGGAACGAAGCCAGGGACAGAGCATCCTTCTAGGACACATTCCCAATGACCTGCTAGCTCCCACCTCTTAATGTTTCCTGCACCAAAATAACACTATCAGCTAGAGACCAGACCTTCAGCAGGAGGCATTTAAGATCCATACTGTGAATAGCTTATCCCTAGCCTCTGAAGGCTATGTCATTTTATAGTGCAAAATGCAATCCGGCCGCATCCAAGAGTCCAGATCCTCTTGAGTCTCAAGAGACTGAAGGCAAACTCTGAGCTGCTAGCCCCTGTTATAAACAGATTACATACTTCCAGTATTCACTGGTATAAACATCCTCATCCAAAGGTAAGGAAGGACCAGACCAAAGAAACATGAAACACAGCATTAAAATTCCATAGTTTCAGGCCCATCATTGGGAGGCTAGGGTGGGGTTCCCTAGAGCTTGAGCAGCCCAGCTCTTGTGACCTTGCTGCATGTACCCATGTGGCCTCTCTTGGCTCACTGCAGCTCTGTCATAGTCCATATTCTGGGTACTCACGTTTTCTGGAGAGTCTTGCATCATCAGCTTCATTCTTACAGCTTCATGAATCATGCTCTCAGGCCACTCACAGGGAATCCAGCCCTGCTATACATGGCCAAGCTTCCCAGGCTTCTCTTGGAAATCCAGTGGACACATCTGTCGTCGTCGTCCCCCCCCCCCCGTAATTCTCAGATTCTGCATGCCTCAAAAACCAGCATCATGTCAGTGACACCAGAGTCTATGGCCAACTTTTGCAGTAGCACCTGATGGAGTCCTGGGAAGGCACTTAGTTACTGGGCAGGTTCTGGAGTACTCTTTTCTAGGGGTGTTTCGGGTAAGTTTACATTTGCACCATGGGCCTGCAGTGGTTAGGGGTCTCTCCATTTTCCAAGGGTCTCTGGTGATTTTCCTATCCTTTCTGTAAGGAGTTTAGTTTGGTTTGAGCCAGTCTTACTTTGTAGCCCATGCTGACCTAGAACTCATTGTGGCCTCAACCTACAGTGCTACTCTTGCCTTGGTCTCCTAAATACGGGTAACTGTGCCTGGGATTCAGGGCTGCCCAAGCCCTTTCCTTTGGAACTCTGCTCCCACCACCCTGAGCCTCCAGTGGTAGACCTGGAACTATGGTTTTTGTGCTGTGCTGGGCCTGGAACCTAGAGCTCTGTGCATGCTAGGGAAGCGCTTCACCAGCTGAATCACATCTTAGCTGCTCTTGAGTAAAACTAGGAGTTAGCTCACCTGGGTTTAGTTTAACTGGGTGAACTGAGTTAGGTTTAACAGACTGCTTCCATTTTTCTTAAGGTCTTGATAAGTCAGGAGGCTCTCTTCACTGTCTTGTTGTGATTTCTAGAACTCTTTACAAGGCCTCTGGATCATGCTGACTCCGCAGCAGCCAGCCTTGGAAGGCCTGAGGTTGCAGCTGTGTGGTTTGTAAGCAGCTCCCTGATGAGACGGTGCAGGCAGCCTCTCTACTGGGGTTCAGTTTCCTCTATATGTGTGTGTTTGCCATTTTTTAGTTATTGTGCCTTGGAACTGGTGGTCTTAACTTCTAGCTGACAAGTGCCCAGTGGGACTTTTTGAAGCATGGTGAATGTATTATGTGTGTGTTGTTCTATATATATGATTCATAGTCATGAGCCTGTGCAGTTTATGTGACTTGATAACTGATTAGATTTTTGTGAGAAATTGTAATGCAATGTAAAACTCATTGCTGTAACTCTGTTGTGATAAAAATTGACAAAATTAACCAACAATTTTAAACTTTATAACTTAACAGTTTTAATTACATTCATGATGCTTGACAGTCATTGCCACTAACCACTGTGCTTGTGACTCTAGAAGACCCCTCCATCTGGCTTAATAAGAGTTTTAATAGTAAGTTTGTAAAGAATAAGCCCATCTCTAGAAACCTGACTGACCGTATGCACCACGTGTTTTCAGCTGATAGAACTTAATAGCGAAATAGGAAGACTGCAGACTATCCAGGTGGAACCCTAACTTTTTCCAGATGCCACCAGTTTTGAAATGTGTGAGTCAGTATTGGAATCACTGACACCCGGTACTTCAGCTTAAGAACAGTGAATTGTGCAGCCTTTTCTTTATGTGTATCCAGTATAGATGATATATTTTTCTACCAGTGATTACAGTCTTGGCTTATATCTTAGTTTAAGCTTTTATTGCTATGAAGAGACACCATGACTATGACAACTCTTATGAAGGAAAACATTTAATTGGGGCTGGCTTACAGTTTCAGAGGTTCAGTCCATTATCATCCTGGTGGGACATGGCAGCATGCAGGCAGACATGGTACTGGAGAAGGAGCTGAGAGTCCTACATCTTGACAGGCAACAGGAAGTGAACTGTGTCTCACTGGACTTAGCTTGAGCATAGGAGACCTCAAAGCCCAATCCCACAGTGACATACTTCCTTCAACAAGGCCACACCTATTCCAATAAAGCCATACCTCCTAATAGTGCCATTCCCTATGGGGGGGCATTTTTTTTTTTTTTCAAACTACCACAGCTTGTTATTTTCCTTTCCTATGTAATCGGGTAAATTACCTTCATGCTTAGAAGCCCCTGCCCCCATTATAATGGACATGTACTTTTAAGATGTGAACTGTGGTTAGAGAGATGGCTCAATAGTTAGCAGCATTGACTGCCCTTCCAAAGGGCCCATGCTCACATCCCAGCACGATGGTTCACAATCATCCTTAACTCCAGTCTAGGATCCAGTGTCTTTTGGTCTCAGAGTACACATGGTACAGATATGGCCACAGACAAAATGCTCATGCACATTTTTAAAAAAGACATGAACAAGAAGGTGGTGGGGCTGCTGGGTTATACTCACACACCTGTTGCTGCTGTGACCCTATATAATGTCCTCCATGTATTAAGTCAGTCTCGATGCAATGTTAGTCCCTTCTTTCCCAAATGTGTTATGGAACATTGCAGACATATGAGACAATAGCCTCACAAACCCCATGTCTGCTCTACCCAGATGGTGGAATGTAGGTGGTTAAACAAATGCACTTTTCTGCCCATTGTTCTCCATTGTTGGTTTCCTATGGTTTTTGTTATATGTGCTAGGCAGATACTGAACACTGAGCTGCATCTCTAGACCTCTACTGCCAATACTGAAAGCAACCACACAGCCAGTGCTCAGGAGGTAGGGGCAGATGGATCTCTGAGTTTCAGGACAGCCAGGGCTACACAGAAAAACCCTGTCTCAAAAAACCAACAAAATGAGAGGGAGAGGGAGAGAGGAGAGGAGAGAAGAGAAAAGCTTATTATAGCAAGTTTCCAGGTCAGCCGGTGTTTGTCTGGCTGGCTGCAGGAGGCCAGGTGCTGAGGCCGTGATGCTACTCAGCCCTCAAAACCAGAACGATCAGACTAAGCCCACAAGGAGTGATGGAAGTGATTTGGACAGAAGCCTTCCTCTGGTGGAAAAACAAGGTGGAGTGGGTAATAGAGAGAGGTATAAATAATTACCGGGGAAAAAAGTCAAGCATGAATTAGAACTCCAGAAAATTACATTGCTGTGCACAGGCCAGTAACCCCAGGTCCTAGGAGTGAAGGGAGGAGGCTCAGGAGCTCCAGGTCACCTCAGCTACATACTGAGTTTGAGACCAGTCTCAACCAAGCATGTCCAGAAAGACTTCCTGTTTGAGCAAGACTTAGAAAGGTCAATAGGAGGAGAAAAGGCTTCATTGGGGAGTGGGGGGGGGTAGAGGCTGTCCCTCTGTAATACACAAGCAGACTTAGAAATGCCTGGAATGTTGGCTATGAGTTGAAGCACTGAGCCCACTCAAGGATAGTAGTTTGAGACCGGCAGATGAGGGAGAAGGTGTGGAGCAGCCTGCCTCCTGATGAGCCAGCTCTATTATCAGAAAGGTTGAATGTCCTTCAGGGCAGCTGGGAAACAACCCAGACTCCACCTTCCCCAAGGGGAGTATCTTCCTTTAAGATGACAGTAAATGCAGCTGGCTAGGAAACCTATACTCAGCCACTTTGTGGGGTTCTGAAGCATGCACTGTAAAACCATCTGTCTGGGATTGGGGAGTTTGTTTCCTCCTGTTACACACTTCTTGCAGTGGCTACTCACATCACGTTTTTGTGGAGTAGAAATGTTAATGGAGGTATATGTATGTAAACTGAGTAGCTTTTTGTCTGCAAGGAAGATCCTCTTACCTGCCACTGAGTCGGGATCCATCTCACGCCTCCTGCCCCCACCTGGAAAAAACGAGCTTTTTAACCATTCTAACTTCAGAAATATCTTATGTGGGTGGGCTTGCTTCTGATTTGCCTCAGTTTTCTGTAGGATGCAGTTGCTGGGTCTACATTAATGACTGTTGCAGGTTTTGTGAACTGTGGAAGTGGCTGTAACCAGTGCATTAACAACTAACACACAACCTTGTTGCAGGCCAGGAAAACTTCATGGATAAAACAGGCAGCAGGCTTTGCCTTGCTGTCTCCTATCTAGAATTTTCTTCTGTTTCAGCAGATTTTAAGGCAAGATGCCATCTTGTTGCGTAAGCAGTTCCTATGACTAGGCAGCTGTGTTTTGCAGAGCTGTTTTCATTATTAAATTATGCTATCTTGCCTATATGTGTAAACCAGATGAAGAATATTTTCTACTCTATCTGCACTTTAACTGTTGTGTATACCTTTTATGTACCAGATGATAGTCTAGAAATTAGGGATAGAATATGGGTGATAGCATATATCGTCATTCCAACACTTGGGAGGATGAAACAGAAGGATCCTGAGTTTAAAGCCAGCCTGGGCTGCATAGCCTGCAAAATAAACAACAGAGTTGCTACCCACCCAAGAAAGTAACTGGGCTGGATAGATATCAAGTGCACTCCTCTCCTTGTCTACCTATGGACTTGCTCAAAGGACAAGGCACAAACACACAGACAATTCCCAAATGCAAGCTATGGTGTCATCAAACAGTGCGCAGAGAGAATAAGGATGTTCTTAGGTAGAGTGCCAGGAGGTTGGGTGGGAGGTTTTAGGCTGCCACAGCTCTGCAGAGCCCGGTGGGGTCAGATGGCCTCCTCTTCCTTCTCCTGATCATCATCATAGATTGGAATAAGTTAGTTAGATGTTCGCAGAAGATATTAAAGGACATTTTTAAGGTTTTGTTTTTGTTTTGTTTTTTATTTTTGGTTTTTTTTTGTTTGGTTTTTTTTTTTTGTTTTGTTTTTGTTTTTTCTTTCTCTGACTAAAGGCAGTAGGCAAGTGGAATGTTTGGTCTTCTGGCGGGCACATATTCATTTGTTCTGAGCAGGCAGTAAGGTGCTGGATGCCAGAATGGATGTACTGGGCCCCTTTACCTCTATGCTTAAAGCATTTAGTGTGGAGTTTGCTAAACCCCTGTATTCTGTTTTATTCATAAGGTCGAAGCTTTGTGCTCAAATTTAGTGACAGAAACCACAGTGTGCCCTCTGCCGGCTGGCTGTCCCTCATGTTCTGCCTTGTGGAGAGGGGAAGGGAGGGTGGTCTCCAGAGGGCTTTGGGATCAGAGCTGACCTCCCTACTGTCAGATTGCAAACTCATTAGGTCAAGCCTTAGGGGAATAGTCACAAATAGACTGCATAGCTGTGTGCTCTGCCACCGTTGTCCCTGCTGCCCTCTGCCTGCCAGCTGGCTCTGCTTAGCTGCTCTGCTGCCTTGGAGGTGAGTTGAGGTGGAGGCTGGGCCCATGCACTGAGTGTTGTGGCCTGTTTGTTTTTCTCTGTTGTCTAAAACCCAACCATGGTGGCTTTACTTCTGCTGTGTGATGTTGACAGAGGTGTGTGTGGTGTCATTTTGAACCTTTGTACAGGAGGAGCACGTTCTGGAAGTGCAGCCCTGCAGAGAGAAGCCCTCCACCTAGGCTCTTTGACCACACTGGCCTTGTTTGGGGGGTTCTAATTTTCATTGTTGGATGTTTTGTTTGTTCTGTTTTATTTTGTTCATTATTGTCTTTGTTTTTCCACTTTTATTTTGTCCCGACATTTTCCTTTATAGTCCATCATTAGATATTGATCAGTTGAAGCTCATTTTAAGACTCGTTGGAACCCCAGGGGCTGAGCTTCTGAAGAAAATCTCCTCAGAGTCTGTGAGTTGATGCCTTGATTGTAATTACTGCCCTATGGGGAGCCTCTCCACTTGCCTACGTCACTCTGCACTTTGACCTCTGAATGCTTGTAAGCGTGTATGCTCTGTGTGCTGACTTCTGAAGTTTACGTGTGTGCACACATGTGAGTTTGCATGTGCCTGCTTGCATGCATGAGTGTGTTTTATTCTTTCTTTATCTGGGTGTGGACTCAAGATCATGGGAACCCCTCTGGGGCAATTGTATGCTAATAAAACTGAGAGTTGAGGTTCCAGTTCATTCCAAGAGATTAATGGGAAATTGGTATGTCTGCTCCTGAACCATGCCTTCACTCTGAAGTTTCCCACACACTCAACTCTTCACTTCTGCTGAGAATCTAATCTCTGAGCACTTCCCATGTCACTAGTCTGACTTCATCTCTAAAGAGTTGCCTGTTCTTTATTTCCCTTGAGGGGCACCTCCTATGCATGGTGTCTTCCCATGTGGCTCCTGTCCCTACCTTCAGACCACACACAAGCTTCCTCCACTTCTGACAATCTCCAGATGGCTCTGAGCTCCTCCAGGGACCTTGGTCCACACAGTGACTAGCATGAGGGGCCACTTGGAACCCATGTTTTCTCCATGGAGGCCCTAAGAAGGTGACTGTTGTTTACTTAGCCATGTTGGGTTTTTGTTTTGTTTTAAACTGTTGGTCACTTTCTGAGGCCAGAAACTTTGGTTCGGCTTGGAAAGCACCTCCTTCCTCTCGTTCCCTCTTAGGGAAATAAACTGAGGAGCCTAGCCCCTGCAGTAGCATCCTAGGTCCTCCCCTCCCATCACTTCTCAGTTCAAGGGCCCTCTGCCCACTGGGTAGCAAGAGGCAGGCAGCAGCACATGAATTTGGTCGTTCATCACCTTGCATGAGCCGTGTGGCTGTACATAAAGGCCTGGAGCTCCGGACAGCTGTGAGCTTCTGTTCTGAGGGTGTAAAAGGATGTGCTGGCCCATTTCATTGTGTTCATTTAAATGTTTAAAAGTCAGAAGGTGACTCAGGTGCCTGAGTCCTGCTTTGTGTCACTGGGCAGAGGCAGTGGATCCCAGATGCTCTGGTAATTTGAGTTAAGCATCATCCCATGCAGAAGTATTGACCACAGGCAAAGCTGGGAATGCAGAGCCAAAGATAGGAGGGCGTTTCAGAAAGGATGAGGTTGGAGTTTTGTTTAGTGTGTTACAAAGAATGGCTGATAAGAGGACATGGGGATGAGGTGGGGCTTGGGAAGGAATTGAGTTAGATAGAGAATAGTGCTGAAGTGACCCATTCCTTCCCTCCCCATGTATTACTGTCAGCACCTCTGAGTCCTTCCCACTCCACCATATGCCTTGTAGGTATATACTGCTTGCTAAAGGTTCTGAAACGCGCATATGGGAAAGCTAATATGTGCCCATCACTAACCCATCTTTTATGTGCTGGATACATGGCCTAATAATGAAATGTCTTTATCTTAACATGAAATAGTGGGCATATACATTTCAAAAGTTCTAGTGCGGCCCTGAGCAAAATTAAATCAGGTACCAAAATAAATATCCTCTCAAAAAAATATTGTGTTAAATATAGTAATCTGAAAGGAGCTTTTCCCCTAAATAATAGTCATGAGTGGATCAAAGTAGTCTACACATTTAAAAGTGTGGGCAAGGTTGTCTTAATGTTGATGACACCACCCAGCTTGCAAACCTGAAGAGCACATAATGCCAGGTATGATGGCGCAAGTCTGTAACCCAGCACTAAAAGTCAGAGGCAAAAGGATTGAAGAATTTGAAACTCTTAGGTTACATAGCAACTTGTAACCCAGCTTGAGCTAATTTGTAAGACACTATTTCAAAAAACAACAACAAAAAAAAACCAACCAAGTATTGAGATGTAGCTCAGTTACATGAACAAGGCCATGGGTTTCTTCCCCAGAACCCTATGGGGATGGCAAACACATAATGCCTAAGTATAGGTTAAAAGAAAGGTAAGAAAATTTTAAAAAGAAAGACATTAGTAAAGACTCATAGAGTACTGTGGGCACTTCATTTCTCCCAGAAAGGGTGAACAGTGAAACAAGCAGGATCTGAATAGCTGAATGTCTGGATGGGCACCTAAATTAACCAGGGAAAGAACAAATCATAACACTCAGAAAGCAAAGGCCTGCCTCTTGTTCCCTGTAGAGGCAAGTTTTCCTGGCCCTCGGCCGGGGGGTTGGGGGTGGGGAGGGTTGTTTGACCACCTGTTTGACAAAAGCAGATGAAACCAGATCCTGTACACACCACTCCCAAGGAGAGAGTTGGCAGGACTTTGGTGTGTGAGACCTAACTGAATCCTGTCCTGGCTGGTTCACTCTGACCCTGTTTATTCTGTCTCTTAGCATGTAGAATGCTGTTTAGTATGTAATTATTTTGAAGGTAAGTCTGTAGTCTGGTAGGAGCCAGCCATCTTTGGGCTCTGGTAGAGGACGAGCAGATCCATTAACAGTAATCTGACGTCAAGCAGGGTTTGACACACTTGAACCATGGAGGAAGCAGCATTTTGTGAAGCCACAAAGGAGTGAAATTATTTGGCATGGTGTTTACTAAAGATGAGACTTCAGCTGAAGGATGGATTTAATACTTCAGAGAATGGGAAGGAAGCTTACTAAATTGGTTAAATTTAAAATACTTCTACTCTGAGAGGAAGTGTGTAATAAGCTTGCAGTGGCTGTAATCTATAACTGATGGATTGTGTTACGATTGATTATATGGTTAAAGGAAGTCTAGAGTTGACTATTCTGTGAATAAGGACACTGAGTTGGCTCATCAGCAAAGGAACCTGAATTGACTTCTAGGACCTACATGGTAGGAGAAGAGAATTAACCACCTACAACTTGGAGATCCTCTGACCTGCATGCATGTGTGCCCTACTCCTTCTCGCTCTACACACTCACACACACACACACACACACACACACACACACACACACACACGTAGGAAGGGAGAAAAGTTTTGCCCCTGTCAGTTAAACACAGCATTTTGAACTTTCTGTTCATTAAAGTTACTGTGTTCACTCCATAGGTATGGGGATAATTGTGGCATGCTCTAACACTTGTCACCAGCCTGTGGCTTCTGTTTGGCATTTGCCATCAGCTTCCTAATGTACCTTCTCCACTTACCTACATGTTTATAGCATGCTCTTTCTTTTTTCTTTTTTCTTTTTTCTTTTTTTTTTTTTTTTTCCTCCCCGTCTTTTAATGAGACATGGTTTCTCTGTGTAGTCCTGGCTATCTTGGAACTCACTCTGTAGACCAGGCTGGCTCGAACTCACAGACTGCCTGCCTCTGCCTCCCAAGTGCTGGAATTGAAGATGTGCACCACCACAGTCCAGCTGTGGCAAGCATTTTAAATGTACCATTGCCAGTCCATGTTTTTGAGACTTGGCATAGCTCAACACCCACACTCCCAGTGTCTCAACTTTAGGGGTGTGACTCCTAGAAAGCCTGTGCCATCAGCACTCAGCCTCTTCCTCAGGTAGATCTATTGGATATTTTTGTTTTCCAGAGTTTAGTTACCATTGTCTCCATCTTATGTTTTTACCATTGTGGTAAACAGGTTTTGGCTATTGGTACTTGAAAACAGTTCTTTGGCTGGCCTCCTGGAACAAGGAGCGCTCTGCTTCCAGGGAACTTGAATTAGTTAACATTAAAGCTGACCCTTAGGGAAAAGCTAGTTTTCGTGTCTGCATGGCCACACACTGGCTGCATGCCTAATAGCTCCTGCTAATCTCCAACAAATGCCCTGGGGTAGGTGGGAAATACAGTTGTTTTGTTTGGGGATGACTTTTTCACTTTAAGAACCAAAACCACAGCTTGGAGTTGATTTTTGCACTGTGTGTTTAACAATACCCTTGACCAGGCATCTAAGATATTAACCAGCTTCAGCAGATAATGCGTCTGACGGGGACACCCCCTGCTTATCTCATTAACAGGATGCCAAGCCATGAGGTGAGAACAAATAGCACATCCAGGGAGGTCTAACTCAGAGGCCACCTTCTCATTGTAGTTTGTATGTATAACTGGAATTTTCTAATGTCACCACATGCTTGCATGTGCTCTGAGGACTGCTGGGGCAGTGCCTGGCTTTGTGCTAGCAGGATATTGTCATTTGGGATAAAATGTCATGCAGACTGAGGCAATGATACAGTGTAGGCTTCTAAGTAGGGAGCAATGTTCCCTTGATGTTTGGTTTCTGAATCTTGTGCTTGAGGCACTGTGTGGAGTGTTTAGTTAGGATGTGCAACAGTTTTGTCACAGGTGCATGGAGCAGAGTCCATTAGCATGCTTTCCTATCCATCTGTCTTTAATGACTGAGAAAGCATTGTATGCAGCACTCACTATAAAATAAGCAATTCATAATAAATATGAGCACTCAGTAAGATTCAGGTTCTTTACCAGTTCATACCGTTTAACCTAACTCCAGTTTATGATAGGAGGTGATGAGGGTCCTGCTAATGGACCCTTAATATTTTGGGAAACCAGGTTAGCAAACAGACAAACCCTAAGCAGCATTGTTTGCATTTCAGCTCTAGCTCAATGTACTTGCTGTTTGTATTGAAGGATGGCTTCTTTGGGTGAGATGGGTCTTCTTACCTCTCCCTTCCTTCCATTCCTTCTTCTAGTCTACATGGTTAAGTAGGAAGGAATTACAACCATGTGTGTTTGTTCCTATGACTTTTTGGATTACAGAGAGTCTGCTACAATGCCAACTCCTCTTTAAACTTAGCTGATTAGGAAGGCAGTCCAAGAAAAGACCACTTCTTAAAAGTCTTGGTTCTGTTTTTAAACTGCTGACCCTGTGATCAGAAAACTAATGAAAGGATTTGTGATTGGTTAGCAGTCTCACCCACATGAACAAACTGGGGGAAACAGCAAGACTAAAGTCAGTAGTCACAAATAGAGGAATTGAGGGGCTGGAAGAGTTAAGTCCTGGCTTTAGCATCTGAGAGAATGATCCACACTGGAATGAGGCAGCCCTCAGCATAGACACTGGCCTGCTGACCCTCTGTGAGCAGTGACAGTACTGAACAGTCATTCTAAAAGTCCTTGTTTTCACAGGCAAGAAACTACATTCAGTCCCTGGCCCAGATGCCGAAGATGAACTTTGCAAATGTGTTTATTGGTGCCAACCCCCTGGGTAAGTTGATCATGTTCATTTTGTGACATAAATTGGAAATTTGAAGTTTTGTTCTTCTTTAAGTATCTTTTGAGTTTTCATAAATATAACTGTTACAGTCTGTACTGTCACATTTAAACAAAAGTCAAATGGTGGGCTTGTATATTTATATGGTCATGGAATATAGTGAAAAGGACAAGGGCAGCAAAGAACAGAAAACTGTAGGAAATTATGAGAGCCTGAGAAAGAAGGAAGGAAGCCTACAGGCAAGTCATGATCTTCGAAGCTACTGGTGATGGGTGGGGCCCAGCACTGGGTCCTCTACTCTGACAGGCTCACCCACCATAGCGGAGTTAATTTGTCATCTCAGACTTTGGGGGTATCTCATTTTTTTTCTTGCCCCGTCACCTCTAGGATCCCCTAGCAAACAGAAGTGACAATGATAGCTAAAAATGTGTTTTGCCAGGGGACTGGAGAGATGGCTCAGCAGTTAGGACCCAGGTTCAATTCACAGCACCCACATGGCAGCTCACAACTGTCTGTAACTCCAGTTCCGTCCAGGTGATCTGGCATCCTCTCAGACACACATTCTCATAAAATAAGTCTTTTTCAAAAAAAAAAAAAAAAAATGTTTTGCCTTAGCTGAAACTCGAGTTAGGGCTAATCCAGTCTTCCCATGACCCTAGGACAGTTTGCTTAGGCTCTGGTTCCTTATTCTGGGACAGTGTAGTGGGCAGTGGTAGACCCAGAAGGGCCAGACCAGTCTCCCTGTAGTAGGAAGGGAGTGAGCAGGTATAGAAGCTGGAGTGCTCTGGTTCTTCACATTCCTGCAGATGTTAGTGTAGGGCTGTTTTTAAATCACTGTACTCACACGTCTGTGGATCACACCACTTTCTGGGGCTTCCAGAAGCCATGCACTAGAGTTAGTTGTCGCCTTTGGAGAACTGATGGCCATGGAAGTGGCTTCAGAAGCTGGGTTATATCATCCATAGCTACAGTAAAGAAAAGTGGCTGTGGCGATCCTGTGACAGGAGAGGTGCCCACACTCTTGGAGGACTGAGTCCAGCTTAAACTATGTCACTTTGGCCTTGGGCATGCAGGGTACTGAGGGGTTAGGTTGGGTCTGTGGCCTCCATGGTATGCTGTCACTGGGCCTTCTGTGACATGCTTGAGCTGCAGCATCCAGGCAGGGGTCTGTGAGGTGTGATCTGTAGACTCTCCAGGATGTTAGGGGGTTGGAGAATAAGGCCACCCCAGCACCCCACATTTCAAATGCAGCAGTGCCTACTTACTGTTTGACTCCCTCTTATCTGCCTCAAAAGAATTTCTTCTGCCTTTGATTGAAGTCAATCAAATGTGTCCCCATTTAAGCAATGAGAAGAACCACCTCCCAGAAGTCAGTCCAGACTGCTGAAGAGTAAAATCTGGTGCTTAGCACAGTCCGCTCATATCCAGATGCACCTCGAAGCCCATTGCCAAGTGCTGATGGCAAAGGGAACACGCTGTGACCCATTGCTAGCCATCTCCATCTTGCTAGCTGAACCATATGCCAGTGATATATTAACAGAACAGTGATATATTGTCAGTCACTGGCTTCACATCACTGCTGTTCTCAAAACACCTGAGAGCTCCTTGCCCTTTGATCTTAGTGTCGATGTCTGTCGAGATCCTTGAGATGCTTTTTTCTTGCTTCTGACCTTGTTCTCATCTAAGTGCATTGGTCCTAAGGATGTGTAACTTTTTGCTGAATGATGTCAAGCATCCACCCATTTGTGTTCGATATGGAATCAGATTTGTAGATGAAAATGAGAAGAATATCTGTCCAGGCAATTCACGCAGCACTTCAGTGTTGTTGAAGACAGGGCCACAAGTGCTGGGATTACAGGTGTGCACTGCTAGGTTTGGAATCAAAAGCCTTGTGTATACTTGGCAAGCACTCTACGAGCTACATCCCAGCCCTTCTTTGAAATGTAAAGTGTAAACTTACGAATCTGAGCCAAGGTATGCATAGTCACTGTTTCCTCATTCTCTCAAAGCCTATGTTGCTGTGGCTGACTCTGGAGTTCAGGCTGCAAGATGAATGATCACTCTGATAAGCAGAGGGACGTCATCTCTTCGGGAAGCTTTCTTCCTCCTCAGCACCCACAGCCTTCCATTGTGAAGAAATTATCTTGGGCTGGAGACATGACTCTTCCAGGGGACCCAAGTGGCCTTTTCTGGCCTCCTCAGCCAGCAGGCATGCACTGCAGTGCACATAGAACGAAAGAGGAAGAAGCTGCGGGGTTAGGGAAGCCTCTCTGTCTCATTAATAACTGCTCAGGGTGGCATTGCCAAACAGAACATCCTCCTCAGAGTTAGACAGCTCTGCTCCTCAAGGTCTAATGAGGATATCGCTCTGGGGGAAAAAAAAAAAAACAGTAATGCTAAACTTTTTGAAAGATACCAAAATATTCCCTCAAATTACTCACTTGGGGAGTGAGGGGAAGATCTCAAGGTGCCAGTCACCTTTAGCTCCACTAGCAGTGGAGCAGGTGGTCGTTGTACCCACCAGTTCAGAACATCACCTGTGACGTGTTCTTGCCCAGTGTGCCTGACTAGATCTAGCTCTAATTCTGGGAGGGTGGGCACATCAGAGCACAGAGAAGCTGTGGAAGCCTATGATGGTGGCTGTCTGCAATACATCTGGAGTGTCGTCAGAGGAAAGCCAGGTAGAAGGAAGGCTGGTAATGCAGCCTGTCTGTATCCCAGTGTGGAGCAAGATGAATTTAAGACCATCCTGGGCCACATAGCAAGCCTGAGGTCAAGGTTTCAGAAAAGCTAGTGAGAGAGCCCCATAAGTGAGTTCTGGCTTGAACAAATATGTTGTTGGAGACATTTTACCACAGACAGGTTTGGGGTTAAAGACAGTATTCTGGTCATGCAGGACAATGTCTTTGCGCTGAAGTATTTGGGGTATAAAATGTCCTCTCAACAAACTTAAAACAACTTAGGATTACACAGAAATAATGGAAAAAAACAGGTCAGATGTGGACTGGTGCCCCTGCATGGGGCATGGGTATCCTTATTAAGAACCTTATGGGACCCTCTCGGATGCCTTCAGTTGGCTAATTGTTTGACATTCTGGATGAATATTTATTTATATTATGTTAGTATATAGTACTAACATAAGTTGTGTAGTATAGGGAGGGGGGCAGAAGCCTTCAGTCAAACTACCTGTAGATTGTCATAGCCATGGACCTCCATTGCTTTCACCATAGGTCACAGTGTGGTGCTGGAGAAGATTTGTTCAGAGTCTGGCTTTGGAGAATAGATTTTGTTTTGTTTTTGTTCGTTTGGAGTTTTTTGTTTTGTTTTGTTGTCTTTTGTGATAGTGTCTCACCATGTAGCCTTGGCTGTCCTGGAACTTGCTATGTAGACCAGGCTAACCTAAAACTCCTGTCTCTGCCTTCCAAGTGCTAGGATTGAAGGTGTATACTACCTTGCCCAGCCCACGTGTTTTGTGTGTTTCTTTTTAATTTTTCTTTTAGTTTGTTTGGTTTTGTTTATTGTTCTGGGTTTGGGGAAGTATTCTATACCTGCCTGGCCCAGTAATGTCCTTCAAATGTGCCAACTACGTTCATACATGTACACATAGGAAAGGGGCTGCCTGTAAGAGCAGACACATGAAAGGATTCTTTGTTTGGCTATGAAAGGAGCTTGGAACTTACATGATGGTGGCACTGATGTTGATTTTTCCTCTTGTGTGACAGCTGTGGACCTGCTGGAGAAGATGCTCGTTTTGGACTCAGATAAGAGAATCACAGCGGCCCAAGCCCTTGCACATGCCTACTTTGCTCAGTACCATGACCCTGATGATGAGCCTGTGGCCGACCCTTACGACCAGTCCTTTGAAAGCAGGGACCTCCTTATAGATGAGTGGAAAAGTAAGTGCAGAGGTGGGCCGGGTGGGTCTCAGGAGCTTGGTTTCAGTCTGTTCCTGTTTAGTTGCTGTGTTTGATGTATGTTTGTTTTTTGAGCCAGGGCTTTTCTCTGTGTAGCCCTGGTTGTCTTAGAACTAGAACTGTAGACCAGGCTGGCCTTGAAAACACAGAGATCCACCTGCCTCTGCCTCTGCCTCTGCCTCCGCCTTCAAGTGCTGAAAGGTAGGTGCCACCATACCCAGCTTATTGGACCTAAGGCCTCACACATGAAACACAAGTCATCTACCACTGAACCACATGTCCAGCCCAAGAACTTATTTTTAAAAGTATTTTTTAGGTTGAGCCATGGTGGTGAATGCCTTTGATCCCAGCACTTGGGAGGCAGAGGCAAGTGGATCTCAGTGAGTTCCAAGAGAGCCAGGGTTGCACAGAGAAACCCTGTCTTTGTGTGTATGGGGGGGTGATCTTTTCTTTTCTGGTTGATTGTTATTAATCAGAAGTCCTGGGGAAAATACTCATAAATGGCAACCTAGTATTGTAAGCACACCTATGGGTCAGCACTCAGGAACAGTTTAATGTCATTCACAGCCACATAGGTAGCTTGAGGCCAGCCTGGGCTATAGGAGTCTGTCTCAGTAAAGCCCTTGTGAACAGTTATTGCCAGCTCACTGAACTTACAGCCAGGGTCTTTGGTGCATGTGTTCCCTGATGTTGTGTGTATACACACTCACAGTGCACAGTTCTTCACGTCGACATAAAGCTTTGAGGCTGGGGGTGGGGCGCATTTACAGCATCTCTTCGGAAAAAGTAGGGCCCTGTGTGTTTTCAGTTCCCCAATTGAGAGAACTAGGGTAAGTTTTTAAAGCTTACCTTTGGTCTTGTTAGGGGCTGCCCAGAATAGAGTCCCATCTCCCGTGTCCAGTGTCAGATTCCTTCATAAATCACAAGGTCAGCTGTTCAGGTAGACCCTACAGCCAGGACTGTCTTCCACTTCGTGGAAGTGCCACACCCCATGGGCAGTGGCAGTGTTACAGGCAAACACAGCAGTCTCAAGTCTCACACCTCACCCTTCTTTCCCTGTCATAGGCCTGACCTACGATGAAGTCATCAGCTTTGTGCCACCACCCCTTGACCAAGAAGAAATGGAGTCCTGAACACCTGGTTTCTGCTGTGTCGATCCCACTTCACTGTGAGGGGAAGCCTTTTCATGGGAACTCTCCAAATATCATTCAAGTGCCTCTTGTTGAAAGATTCCTTCATGGTGGAAGGGGGTGCACATGTGCGCATTGTGTGTGAGAGCAAAAGTGTGTGTGTATGTGTGTGTGTGTCTGTCTATCTGTCTGTCTGTGTGGCTGGAGGTCACTGTGGTAACAGTGAGTTCATGAGTGCTGAGTGCTCCATGGCAGCCTCTGCCCACTTCTCAGAGTCTAGGCAGGCAGATGGGAACTGCTGTCGTTAGGGATATATGAAGTGCAGAGTAAGAAATATTAAGATATCCCTGTTCCTAGTTACACTTTTGCCACTCTGGCTTCTCCCGTGGCCCTGCCTTTACCACACACCACAGTGGTACACAGGTCATCCCCCAGCCATGCATACAGCCGAAGAGGACCAACTAGCTCCTGAGCTCTAGCCTATGATTGGCTTGCTTTTGATGGTCCTCAGAGCCTGACAGGTGTGTTCGAAGCCGTCAGTCTGTTTGTGCCTTAAACAGAGAAGGATGCATAGATAGATAGAGAACTGCAGCTGCCGATGTTCTGAGCCAGATGAGTAGCTAGGGGTGAGCTGGAAGAAACAAGGTAGCCTTCAGAGAGGCTGTGTGCGCGCACATGCATATCAAGAGTGTACAGACGTGTGTGTGTGTGTGTGTGTGTGTGTGTGTGTGTGTGTGTGTGTGTCTGTGTGTCTGTCTGTCTGTCTGTCTGTCTGTCTGTCTGTCTGTCTGTCTGTCTCCGCCCTCCCTCTCCCAGGAGCAAGCGGAATCTATGCTTACCCTTCACCTCAGTGCAGAGGTCCCCAGTGCCAGCTGCAGGTTACTGCCATCAGCCGCTTCCTGTGTGCTCTTCATATCTGACAGAGTGCCGGTGTGTTTGCATGCTGTGCTCTTGGAGCTTCCACAGCCCCTCATCTGTCCTCTTCCTGAAGCACTGGGACTACCGGGTGTGTGGGGACTTCCTGGCAGTTCCAGTCAGAGTTCCCTCAGCTGATGCCATGGGCACACTACTGCCTCCTCACTCCAGCGCTACTTTGTGTTGAACACATCTGATTCTCCAGGTGCTTGTGGTGCAAGGAGACACAGGACAGACAGAGCACCTGAACTCTTGCCATCTGACTGTCACCGAATTTGGGGGAAAGAGGCCTCTCCTAAGAATGTCCCCAGCTCTGGAAATCATGGTCCCCTAACTTGTAGTAACCAGCTAAGGAATGCTGAACCAAAGTGAGGAACAAAGGCTTGTGAGGCAGGACTCCCTCCACTGTCTTTCTCAAAATAGGGTTGTTAAGAAAAAACCCGGCACCAGCGGCGCCTTTGCTCAGAAGGGTCCTCCCGGCAGCTTGATACTGACTGGTTCTCCGTCTTGGTGTTGATTTGGGGAGAAATCAATTTTGTCTTGGAATTTTGTATGTTGTGGGAATCCTTAGAGAATGTGATTCCTTCTGATGGGGAGAAAGGGCAAATTATTTTAATGTTTTTTATTTTCACCTTTATAAAGATGAAATCCTCAGGGGTGAAGAACTGTTTGCATAATTTTCTGAATTTCGGGCACTTTGTGCTATGAGGACCCATATATTTAAGCCTTTTGTGTAGTAAGAAAATGAAAAGCCAATTCCAGTGTTGGCCGTGACAGGTCTTGTATTTAGGTCAAGGTGTCCCCATTCTCTTATCAGTTCAGGGCATGCATGCTCCGGGCAGAAAGGGTAGGACCCTGAGTCATCTCTAGCCCAGAAGGATGCAGACTGGCCAACCATTGCCACCTCAGGATGCAGTTTAGCCCTTCACCACCCCCACAAGATGCATTCTAGTGGCCATGTCTGGTTATGAAGGCAAATCTGATTTCCGACAGAATTCTGCTCGGATTACTTTATTGAAGTTGTCTTTGCACATGTGACCATGCTGTGTTAAGAGGCCCTGCTCAGGGCCTGGACTCTCTGGAGCTGACAGAAGAGCTCCCAGCATCCACAGTGAAATGCTGCCATCTCCCAGTTTCTCTATCAGAAGACAAGGGAACGAGGGAACTGCTGTTTTGTTTGTATTCGTGAACTTGGCTGTAGTCCCATATGCCATAGGATGTCAGACAATACCACTGGTTAAAATAAAACCTATTTTTCAAATTCAGTTGGTTTCTCAAGTTCATTTTGTTTCAGCATGTCCTGGCATACATTTCGGACAGACCCTTTATAAAGCTGTTTAGTTGTACTTGTAAAGTCAGATCTATACTGTAGTGAGTAAACACACAGGGAGCAAAACAGGATAGTAAGAATGGTCTGGGGTGGGTCAACAAACACCTGTTTTTATACAGTCTTTAATGAATGGTTTTCACATTTTCAAATGATTGAAAGGGTCCAAAGAGTATTTTTTGTAGCATGCACGAACTGATGTCCAAAAATAAAGTTTGATCAGAGCCTAGTCACAGTTTGTTACATATCCCCTGTGGCTTTCTTGCTACTGTGATAATCAGAATAGTTGGGACAGAGGCCACAGGGTTTACTAATTATCTGCTTTATGTTTGCCGTTGTCAGGATTACTGACCACTTTTTTTTGTTGTTTGTTTGTTTGTTTGTTTGTTTTTCTAGACAGGGTTTCTCTGTATTGCTTTGGAGCCTGTCCTGGAACTAGCTCTTACAGAACAGGCTGGTCTGGAACTCACAGAGATCCGCCTGCTTCTGCCTCCCAAGTGCTGGGATTAAAAGCGTGCATCACCACTGCCCAGTTGAGAACCAACTCTCAAACTTAATCAGAATTTTTTTAAGATATTTTTTTATTTAAATTTGAAACAAGCTTGTTTTACATGTCAGTCCCAGTTCCCTCACCCTCCCCTCCTTTATCCTGGGGGAGGAGGATCCTTTATAATCTACATGTGTTTTAATATAGACACACCCATTGCACCTATCAGATACACGTCCAGAAATTCTTACAAGTGCACAAAACAAAAACAGCTACTTAGTGCTACATCCTCCCTAATAGAAGGCACTGGCGATAACCTAAGAGGCTGTTCTAGTCAGGGTTTCTATTGCTGTGATGAAACACCGTGACCAAAAAGTAAGTAGGGAAAGAAAAGATTTATTTGGCTTACACTTTCACAGTGCTGTTCATCACTGAAGGACCTAAGGGCAGGAACTCAAATGGCAGGATCCTAGAGGCAGGACTAGATGGAGATACCATGGAGGGTGCTTCTTACTGGGTAGTTTCCCCATGGCTTGCTCGGCTTTTTTTTTTTTTTTTTTTTTTCTGAGACACTGTTTCTCTGTAACAGCTCTGGTTGTCCTAGAACTCGATCTGTAGACTGGGCTGGCCTTGAACTCACAGAGATCCGCATGTCTCTGCCTCCCAAGTGCTGAGACTAAAAGCATGTGCCACCACCACTGCCCAGCTCAGCCTTCTTTCTTATAGAACCCAGGACCACCCACCATGAGCTGGGCCCTCTCCCATAGATCACTAATAGAGAAAATGCCTTACAGCTGTATCTCAGAGGCATTTCCTCAACTGAGGCTCCTTCCTCTCTAATAACTCTAGCTTGTGTCGAACTGAAAACTAACACACAAATGAGCCAGTACAGCAGGCTGGAGAGATGGCTCTGGTTAAGAGCACTGGCTGCTCTTCCAGAGGATCAGAGTTCAATTCCCAGCACCGACATGACAGCTCACAACTGTCTGTAACCATAGTTCCAGGGATTGACATCTTCACACCAATGCACATAAAGTTAAATAAATTATAATAATTTAAAAAAAACATCCGGGCAGTGATGCCTTTAGTCCTAGCACTTGTGAGGCAGAGGCAGGCAGACCTCTGAGTTTGAGGCCAGCCTGGCCTACACAGTGAGTTTCAGGACAGTCAGAGCTGCATAGTGAGACCCTGTCTTGGAGAAAACAAAATAAAATAAATGGTGTCTTGAAAAGAGTCAAACTTTTCAGAAGGAAGGCCTAAGGCGTGCTTAACAGCTGTGACCCCAGTGTTCACACGCATAGAGCACACAGCTGTCTGAACTCCAGTTCTAGGGGATATGATGCCCTCTTCAGGCCTCTGCCCACCTTGCATGAACATAGTATAGAGACGTAAACTCTAAGATATACACAAACAAAACATGAACACTCATAAAATTAATCTTTGAGTCATTCTCTTCAATAAAAGAATAAAGTATGCTTGGTACCAAACTGTATTAGTTATTTCTGTGTTGCTGTGACAAACAAGGTAACTTGGGGGAGGAAAGGGCTTGTCTGTCTTGACGGTTACAAATACAGCCCACCACGGAAGGAGACCAAGAGAAGGATCTCGAGGCAGCAACTGAAGGGGAGGCCTCACAGAAATGCTGGTTACTTGCTTGCTTTGCTTGCTTTCCACGGCTCACTGAACCTGCTTTCAAGTATAAGCCAGGACCACCTACCCTCGGTGGCCCCGCCCACAGGGGCTGGGCCTTCCCACATCACCCACCAATCAAGAAAACGCCCTACAGATAGATCATAGCCCATTTTCATGGAGGCCACTGATCAGCTGAGGCTCCTCCTTCCTGGGTCACCCTAGTTTGTTGACAACAGCTAACCAGCCCACAGATGAAGGCCATACTCAGAATCAAAGGAAATCATGCAGGTGGAATGGACAGAACTGAGTCAGTTTGTTCAGAAGCAAAAGCCATCGGCCACGGACAGGAAGTCCAGTCATTAAGTGAGTTTGTCTCCATAGTTCTCTCCGCAGGGCCTTTAGTGGAACACACTGACAACTGGTTTCACAGCCCAGGACCTGGGCTTAAAGTTCACCTCAGCCTCGGGTCAGGTGTGTGAGCTGGACAGAGCAGTGACTAACATTCAAATGACTAGCAAGAAGTGGTTCCCAGCATGCCCAGTGAGCGTAAACACCTAGAGTTGTATCAATCAGCGGCGTCCTGAGCTAAGACTGGACTGCAGCTGAGACCGCTCTGAGAGCGCGGGAGAGCTAGTTTGGAGAGAGGCCTGGAGGCCAGAGGATTTCTGTCAGTCACCTAAGGCCCCACCACCACGCCTTTTTTTTTTTTTTTTTTTTTTTGCGGGGAGGGGGGGCGGATGTCAAGACAGTATTTCCCTGTGTAGCCCTGGCTGTCCTGGAATTCACTCTGTAGACCAGGTTGTCCTGGAATTCACAAGAGAGATCTGCCTCCCAAATGTTTTGACTGAAGGCTTGAGCCACCACAACCAACTTCCATTTTAAACAAAATTTTAAAATGAAATTAAAGCGTGGGTGGCTGGGGGTGTTGGTGTGTGGTGGCACAGGCCTTTAGTGCCAGCACTCTGGAGACAGAGGACCCAAATTCGATCGCCAGCACTCATGTCAGGTGGCTCATAACTGTCTGTACTCCAGGCGATCCAGTGCCACTGGTCTCTGGTATCCAAGGGCCTCTGTACTCCTGTGTACATACCCACACATACCCACATACAGATTCACACATGTACACATACCTCTAAGTCTTTGAAAAAGTCATACTTCACTTCAAATCTCTCCCCTTGCTGTGACACCCACTTGGATATGGGAGAAGGCAATTGTGTGCAATGGCTACCATCTACCTGGTGCCCCCTGCAGAGCCTCCCAGTGCCCGCCCATTGCTGGAGGTCATCTCCAGGCTAAGTGCGCCTTTGGACAGCTCCCTGAGTCACTGCTGACAGGCAGTGGGGTTTTACGGGAAAGTCCACGGCCGCCTGTGTGTCCTAGGCGTTCCCTGGACCTGCTGAGCTGGCTCTGCCCTTCCAGTGTGGAGTCGGGTGATCATCTGCAGGGTGACACCAAGACCCACTTCCTCTGGGCTATTGCTCAGGCATGATGGAGCCTCCATGGAAGACTTGTCACCCGATGACTGTCTGATAATGCTGTGACAGCACTGTGTGGGTAGTGTCCCCACCTACAGATGCAGGATGGGAGTGGGGGGACCTGATCCACTCATAACCCATCCTGCTCTTAAAGACCACCACTTTCCAGGCTCTGGCCATCCCTGCTTGGTCCCTGGGTTTCTGTGGCTTGTTGGAGATTACTGATACAGAGGACTGCCATATGACTTCTGCTTTCTAAAAATGTATTTTTATTAAGCCAGGTGTGCTAGCGCACACCTTTATTCCTAGCACTTTGGAGGCAGAGGCAGGCGGATCTCTGAGTTTGAGGCCAGCCTGGTCTAGAGAGTGAGTTCTAGAACAGGCAGGGTAACACAGAGAAACCCTGTCAAAAATATATGTGCATGTTTTTTACTATTTTTATGTATGTATGTATGCATGTATATGTCTCTGTGGAGGGATTGTCACATGAGAGGATGGGTACCCAAGGAAGTCAGAAGCAAGTGTTGGATCCCTGAAGCTGGGATTACAGGCAGTTGCAAGCTGCCTGATGTAGTTTCCAAGAATCAAACTTGGATCTTCTATAACAGTCAGTGCTCTTAACCAATAGGCATCTCTTCAGTCTATCATTTTGGGTCTGTTTGCCACTACCACTCTGCCTCCAGCATCCTTTTAAAAATAATTTCTTAGCTGGGCATGGTGGCATATACCTTTAATCTCAATACTTGGGAGGCAGAGAGGCAGGCAGATCTTTGTGAGTTTTTTCTTAGATATTTATTTGTTTGTTTGTTTATTTATTTATTATGCATAGTTTTCTGCCTGTATGCCAGATGAAGGAACCAGATCTCATTACAGATGGGTGTGAGCCACCATGTGGGTGCTGGGAATTGAACTCGGAACCTCTGGAAGAGAGCAGCCATGGCTCACAACCCCTAAGACATCTCTGTAGCCCTAGATCTCTGTGAGTTTTAGCCCAGTCTAGTCTACGTATCGAGTTCTACACTAGCCAGAGGTACATAATGAGATGAGACCTTGTGCATCAAACAAGAATAAGAAATTAATAAACAAATTAATTAAAATTCAAAGAAAGTCTGGGAGATGTCACACAAATACTTGAGTTTGATCCACAGCTCTCATGTAAGAAAGCCAGGAGTGTTGACTTACACTTGAGACTGTAGCTTTGAGAGATCCAGGCTCAAAAAAGCAAGGTAAGTCAAGGGTGCACACCTTTAATCCCAGCATTCAGGAGGCTCTCTGAGCGAGAGGCTAGCCTAGTCTACAGAGCGAGTTCCAGGACAGCCAGGGATTCACAGAAACCCTGTCTCAAAAAACAAAACCAACCAAACAGGCAAGCAACCCCCACCCAAAACTGTAAGGGCTGCCGAGATGGCTCAGCAGGTAAAGGTGCTTGCCTCCAAGGCTGACGACCTGAGTTTGATTCCTGGGGCCCACGGGTGGAAGGAGAGAACTGGGTCTTGGAAAGCTGCCCTTAGACTTGCACACATGTGCTGTGGCTCTCGTGCCCCCACACCACAGAGTAAACAACTAAACGTTAAAAAAAAAAAAAAAAAAAAAAAAAAAAAGAGGTGGCTGGGATCATGTGGGATCATGAATGGGTGATGTTATGATGTCAGAATGACTGAGTAGTAGCTGCTTCCGCCCTGGGAGCTACAGTCATTTCCAGAAGAGGGAAAATGTAAATGGAGAAGGAACTGACACCCAGAAATCACAAGGCTAATGGATTTGTAGAGGATGAAACTGCAGGATTCGGTGAGGCCGGTTGCCTCCAGGAGCCAAACCTGCCCTTCTCCTCCAGTGTGACTGCTCTGGTGCGGAGAGACAGCATCGCCTGTAGAGAAAGGTGACAATGGACACCAGAGCAGGAAACAATAGCAGTGTATTGAGACAGAATTATTTCACAGCCAAGAACACAAAACAAACAAGCTGTGGCCAGTGGGGCACGATGCACGTGCTGGAATACTAGCGTTTGGGAGGCTGAGGCAGGAGGATCAGATATTCAGGGCTAGCCTAGGCAACATGGAGAGACATGATTTGAAATAAACACAGAGAATGTATCAGGGCTGGTAAAATGGCTCAGTGGGTAAGGGGGCTTGCTGCCAAGACTGACAACCTGAGTTTGATTCCCCAGAAGAACCTACAAGGTGGAAGGAGAGAACCAACTCCCAAAAGTTTGTCCTCTGATCTCACACACACATAAATCGTAGTAACTCAAAGGATTTTGCCCTTTTTGCCCCATGTTACCTAATATGCACCAGGGACTATTGGCAGCATCTGAAAACTCTGGATTATCACCCTTGACGTAATCCTAGCATATAGGGGAAGGGGAGGAGCCAGGGAATAATTAAACATCCTGCAGTTCGAAGATAGTCCCTCCTGCCTAGGGGTCATCTAACTCAACATACAGTGGTGTCGGGACTGAGGATCCAGTATTGGACATGGAGGTGAGGGCCAGCAAAAAGGTTCAGTAGGTAAAGGTGCTTGTAGCTAAGCCTGAGGACCTGAGTTCAATCCCTGGGACCCACAGGATGGAAGGGTTCCTGCGGGTTGTCCTCAAGGCCCCCTGAAATGCAGCATATCACTATTCACTTGCCTCCTCTGTTTGCTTGAGGACAAGCGTACTACACCTGTCCCCACACCTCTGAGTAAACAACACAAAGCTTCTTTACTTATTGCTAAGTAATTAGGGACAGATCAAGGCATTTGGTGGTGGCACACACCTTCATTCCCAGCATCAGGGAGGCAGAGACAAGTGCAGCTCTGTGAGTTTGAGGCCAGCCTGGTCTACAAAGCGAGTTCCTGGACAACCAGGGCTGTTACACCTCCTGTCTCAAAAAAAAAAAAAAAATCAAAATCAAAAACAAAAACAAAAAAACAACAACAACAACAAAAAACCCCAACAACTCACAGATAATTTTCTTTAAAAATTTTTATTTATTTTCTTGTTTTCACAGATTATTTTTAAGGTCTGGGTCTGCTGTACCCTAAATCCTCCAGCAGTGTGGAGGGGGAGAAGCTGTGTGTGTGGGCTCTAGGGACTCTAGCAGACTCTGGCTGCTGAGCCAGACTGGGGGAGCTAGAGGTGTCATGGCCATAGCAAAGCAAAGGAAGCCAGACAGGATCAAACACCCAGAAGTGGTGACAGTGCAAGCAGGGGTGCTCCAGGCTGAGTAAGAAGGGGCGGGGGTGGAGGGTGTGGGTGCTACGGAAGCCAGGGCCAGAAAGGCAGAGGCTCCTCACTGAGGATGGAGAAAGGTGGGAACTTGCCTTGAGACACCTGGGAGGTGCAGGGTGGGTATCACCTGGCAGGCCATTAATCACGCCAGACTGCTCCTCACACTGAGCCAGGCTGCTCTGGAGTGACAGGGAGTGGCAGAAGATGCTAGGAGGGAGGTGGTTTCTACACCCAGATAAGCCTCTCCACTGACACAACAATCCAAATCAGGCCAAATCAAACTGAATTAGAAAAAAACCCGAGTTTAATGGATTCAGCGCTCCAGGATGGCCTTCCAGTTCGCACCCACCCCCGCCCCCAGAGAAGATGGGAAAGGGAGACCAGAAAACCATGATTCTGTTCTCTGGGGGACAGTTTACATACCCTGTAGGAGTGGTCTTGAGCATCTCTGGGGGAGGGGTCATCATTTGTGGGGCTTTCTGAGATGCAGCAGGGTTTGGAGGGAGATGGGGAGGGGGCTTGGGTGGAATTTCCACCGTAACATTCCTGGTATATGGATGCCAGGGGCTGAGGGAAAGCTGTTATTGTAACAGGAGGGACTATTCCCTGTCAATCAAGATGCTATTCATTTTCCTTTCTCATTGTCACACGCATATGTATGTGTGTTGTTTGTGTAGGGGGTACCATGAGCATGGGGGTGTCTGCAGGTGGATGTCCAGGGCTTATGTCCTGTATCAGGACTCATCCGTAACCCAATTTGCCTCTTATTGGTTAGGATTGAGGAAGTCTCTCAGCCAAATGCTGCTCTGGCTAGTACCCCCCCCTGCTCCCACCCTCGCCACACACTCACACACACACACACACACACACTTACACACACACACACACACTCACACACTTACATGCACACTTACACACACTCACACACACTCACACACTCACACACTCACACACTTATACACACACTCACACACACTCACACACTTACACACACACTCACACACTTACACACACTCACACAGACTCACACACTCACACACTCACACACACTCACACACTTACACACACACTCACACACACTCACACACACACACACACACACACACACACTCACTCACACACACACACTTACACACACTCACACACACACTCACACACTTACACACACTCACTCACACACACACACTCACACACACACTCACACACTTACTACACACTCACACACACTTACACACACTCACACACACACTCTCACACTCACTCACACACACTTATGCACACTCACACTCACACACTTACACACACACTCACACACACACTCACACACACACTCACACACACACACACACACACACACACACACACACACACACACACCACCCCAGCCAGTTTACTCTGGAGATTCTCCACATTCTGGAATACAGGGGGCTACCATGTCCAATTGCCATGAGTTCTGGAGATCCCAAGTGTAGCCGCCGTGCTTGGGTGTGTTAACCACTGAGCAAGCTTATTTTTGAGATGTACTTGCTATATTTCCCAGCCTGTCTCAAACTCTCTGTGTAGCCCAGGCTGGCCCTGGACATCCTGGTTCTCCTGTCTCCATCTTCTGCTTGCTGAGACTGCAGGCATGTGCCACCTTGCCTGCTATGAGATGTTCTTTCTGTCTCTTCTAAAGTTCTTCTCTAAAAATACATATATTTAGTATCGTGGCCAGGGGTGGGGGGGGTGGGAGCGTGCGTGTGTGTGTGTGTGTGTGATATGTGTGTTGTGTGTGTTGTAGAGGGGGAAGTGTGTGTGTTGTGTGTGTGTTGTGTGGGTGTTGTGTGTGTGTTGTGGGGGGTTGTGTGTGTGTTGTGTGTGTTTTGTGTATGTGGGTGGGTGGGGGAAGTGTGTGTGTTTTGTGTGGGTGGGTGGGTGGGGGAAGTGTGTGTGTGTGTGTGTGTGTGTGTTTTGTGTGGGTGGGTGGGGGAAGTATGTGTGTGTGTGGTGTGTGTGTGTGTGTGGGGGGGGAAGTGTGTGTTTTGGGGGGACAATCAGTTCTTCCCTTTCTTGTGGGCCCTGGAGAATGGACTCAGGTTGCCAGGCTTGGTGGCGAGTGCCTTTATCTGCTGAGCCTTCTTGCGGATTCTCTCTTTCTTACATCCAGGGCCTGATCTGGTGGAGCTGTCGAGGTGAGGTGTTTTCACCACAGCCACTGACATAAACTCTGCCTCCACACTCCTCTAGCCCAGAGCTGTCTCCCAGCCCCAGCACTGGCTGTCCCCGGGAGAAAAGGGGTGCAGTCATGAGAGTTGAATAGTGATGAAAGGGGGACCCACGATTAAGAAGCCATATGGAACTTTTTCTGGAAAGTGAGTGCAGAGCTGGATGAAGTCAAGAGAGCTACTTTTGGATTTCCAAAAGGGAGCAACCTGGCCTTCCCAAGCATGGCTGAGCAGGTCACTGGGAGGGACTTGAGCAAGGATGACTGGGCTGGACCCTGTCCGAACACTGACCCTAGCTCTTCCGGAGGACTCAAGTTTAATTCTTCCTTGTTTTTATTTTTCCCAGGCAGGGTTTCTCTATGTGGCCCTGGCTGTCCTAGAACTTACTCTGTAGACCAGGCTGGTCTACAGGTCAGAGATCTCCTGCTTCTTCCTCAGAATGCTGGGATTAAAGGTGTGCACCTCCATCGGGGGACTTCTGAGTTCAATTCTGAGCACCCACATTAGGTGGCCCACAACTGCCTATAACTCCAATGCTGGGTGACCTAGCACCCTCCTCTGTGGGCGCCCCTCCCCTCCCCACACACATACACACATACTCACATAATACACTTTTTAAAAGATTTGTTTTATTTCTAACTATCTGGGGTGTATTGGGGAAGGATATACGCAGGTGTCATAAGAGGCCAGAGGCATCAGATGGAGTTACAGCACTACCTTGTGTGGGTGCTGGGAGCCAACCTCGGGGCCTCCGGGAGAGGGGCAGGTGCTCCCAACTGATGACTCAACTCTCCAGCCTCTAGAATGTTTTTTTTAACTAGAATACCTTTTTTTTTTTTTTTAACTCATTGACAATTTCCTATATATGTATACCCATGAGTGGGCATGCAAGTGTGTGTGTACATAGAATGTATTTTGATTGTATCCCCCTCCTACTCCCAACATGTCCCCTCCGCCTTCACACCCTCTCCATGTGCTTTTGTAGCCTGCTGAATCCAGTCAGTGCTGCATGCTGGAATGTTGGCCCATCTCGCTGGGTTCACAGTGTGCAAGCAGCCGCAGCTGCTGTGCTTGTGAGTGCAAGCATCATGTGCTGTCCAGAGGACAGCATTTCTTGGCACTTCCTCCCCATCCTCCTGCCCCCCACGAACCCCGAGCCTTGGAAGGCGGAGAGGTTGGTGTAGATGCCCCGTTTAGGGCTGAGCACTCAACAGTCACTCTTGGCACTTTGACTAGTCTCTGCGTTAACCGCTCCCCACAGAAGGGAGAAGCTTCCTGGGATGATTTTGGCAGTTAATTAATACATGTTAACACTGCTCTGTTGATGTTTGTTAAGCATATATATATGTATATATATGAATTATTAACATATATATTTATATTTATATTCACACACACACATTTAAGTACATGATTCCAGAGCTGCAGTCAGAGTCACAGCTGCCAGGCTAAGCCTGCTTGGTCTCTTTGACCCTGACCAGAGACACAGATATTTACCTAGAAGGAGGGTAGCAACCAGAACCATGACTTCCATCCGGAGATGCATGTTGTCCCTGAGGTGATTGGCAGGGCACACGGGAGTCTGGGCAGGGTCATGACCCTGTCGACAAGCTGGCTGGCCATGTGAGCTGGCACAGCCTCAGGCAGGAAGGTAAGCTGGCTATACATCAGACGCTAAATGACAGCTACACCGTGGTACCAAGAGCTCCTGTGAGGAAGCCCCACCCACACCTGCCATTCCCACCACCACCACCAACAGGTGTTACTAGGGTTCTTGGAATTGGCAGCAGACAGAAAAAGCCCTGGCCCTCCTGAACTTGATATTCTAGCCCAGAGGGATAAACAGCACACTAAGGATTGTCACAGAAAGGCCTGGGGACAGGCAAGGCCTGTGGATTGTGGCTGCATCCGGTTCTGCAGGGAGGGAAGAAGTACTTCAAGCAAGGCCTGAAATTCTGCAGGCCATGTGTCAATCATCTCAACTTCCTTGGTCACTAGCCATGTGGATGGTGCTGTCCCAACTAACAGGTGATAAAGCCCAGAGACATGCACTTATTTGCTCAAGGTCACACAGCTATGGAAGCTCAGCTGTGACCTGGTCCCTGACACTGACCTACAGGAGCATGCCCACAGAGTGTGGATATCCTGCTGGTTCAGAGGGGCCATGGGGTCCAGAGTGGACATGGATGATACTGCTTTAAGCTGGCTTTTTGTTGTTGTTGTTTTGGTTTGGTTTTGGTTTTTGGAGACAGGTTTTTCTGTGTAACCTTGGTTGTCCTGGAACTTGCTCTGTAGACCAGGCTGGCCTCAAATTCACAGAGATCCTCCTGTCTCTGCCTCCTGAGAGCAGGAACTAAAAAAAAATGCACCACTACCACCTGGCTAAGGTAGCTTTTTAAAGAACTTAAAATGATATGTATGTGTTTGTCTGTGTGTGGGTCTGTACAAGTGAGTACAGGTAATGAAGGAGAGAATGACCTACTGAGCTGGGGTTACAGGCGACTGTGAGCACTAGACAGACATAGTTGCTGGAAACAAATCATGGGTCCTCTGGAAGACTCCTTCACACCCTTAATGGCTCAGCCATCTCTCTAGCCCCTTGTGTGTTTTTTTAATTGCATTGTCTTTACTTTTTTATGTGTACAAGTGTGTGCACTCCATAGTGTGTGAGTCAGAGGATAGCTGGTGGGGGCTGATAGTCTCCTTTGACCTCGTGGGTCCAGGTCATCAGGGTTAGATGCAGGCACCTTTATCTGCTGAGCTCTGCTTTCCAATCTGCTTTGTGACTTTTCCTGGGGAAATATAGAGAAATGTCTGTACCCCTGGGCAGGGCACAGACCAACCAAAGTAAGGGTTCCATCTCACATCCAGCTTGGCAGAGTTTATTGGGGTTACTTGCAGGAGTGTGGGTGGTGCAGGCACATCACCACAAGTCTATCACAGTGTGGGGGATGGCTCACGAAGGCTGTACATCTGAACCCCCACACACACTTTTTTTTAGAACAGAGTTTCTCTGTGTAACATTCCTGGCCGTCCTGGAACTCACTTTTTAGACCAGGCTGGCCTGGAACTCACTGAGATCCACCTGCCTGGGATTAAAGGCATACACCACCACCACCTGGCTGAAGTCCCCCTCTTAAATCTTATGGTATCTCTAGCTCCCAAGACCAAGCTGGGTGGGGGCAGCAGAGTAGAGAGTGCCACTTGAGAAGGCCAGGATCCCCCACAACCACATCACCATGGCACAGTTTTTTTTTTGTTTTTTTTTTTTTTTTTTTTTTTCATTTCCTTGTCCTGATTTGGGGCCAGGGAATTCTGAAGGTCAGCATGGTGTTTGATGTTCCATGAAGCTGCTGATGGCAGGTTATACCTGGAGGAAACAACAACCACACAGAATAGAAGCTTTGCAGTGCCTGCACAGAGATAAGAGAGGACCCCAGTTCCAGCCAGGCTCTTTATCACACTAGGTGGAACTTTGTAAACACCACCTATTTCAGGAACTGGAAAAAAGGGGCAGAGGGCCAGGGATGTGGCTTAGTTGATAGTGTACCCACTTTGCACATGAAGCTCTGCCACTCCATCCCCAGCAAGGCATAATTGGGCTTGGTGACCCACTCTTGGAATTTCATCACTGGAGAAGCAGAGGCAGGAAGATCAGAAGTTCAAGGACACCCTTGGTTATATAATGAGTATGAAAACAGCCTGGGCTGCATGAGATCTTGCCAATACAGACACATCCCAGGACAGACCAAAGCCACCGAATAGTGATGCCACCCCTAGATGCTCCCTGGTGGACCCCATTCTAAACACACACTACTGTCTCCAATCCAATCATCTGGGTCTTCAAATGGCACCCCCTTCCTTCCCACTTGAACCCAGTAATCCAGTCATTTCTGGCTATTTGTGCACCAAGAACTTAAAGAAGGGATGGAGATCTGGCTCAGTGGTTGAGAGCACAGGCTGCCTTTCAAAGGACCCAATTCAGTTCCCAGTACCCACAAGGTAGCTCATAGTCGCCTGTAATTCCAATTGCAGATAATCTAACTCCCTCTTCTGGTCTCTTCAGGTACTGCACACATATGGTGTACAAAACACCCATACACATAAAATAAAGATGAATAAATCTTTAAAAAGAAAAAGAATTTACTGAGCAGCCAGAGGGAACAGGTAGGGTGTCTGGGGACCAACAGCGATGAGGACAGTATCCAGACCCTCACAGGGGACGGAGCTGCTAAAAATGACAATAAGTCAGACCTGCCTGGGACCACTTTTCCAGGACTGGGTGGAGGGCTGTGAGTCCAGAATGGAGATGGCTGAGAAGCAAGTCTCAGACGAACAGTCATTATCAGATTTCTCCACTAGGGGGCGCCATAGCCAAACAGGCTGGGCAGGGTCTCACTTGTCAACCTAGTCCACTCCTGGTGATGCACAACATCTGGCTGAACCCAGTTGTTAAATATCAGCAGTTTCATACGGCTGTTTGCTTGGTTTCCAACTGTTTCCCCTCTAGAATGGTTTTTTGTTTTGTTTTGGTTTTTTTAAAGACAGGGTTTCTCTGTGTAGCTTTGGGATCTGTTCTGAACTCATTCTGTAGACCAGGCTGGCCTCGAACTCATAGAGATCCTT
The DNA here is from genome assembly GCA_030556225.1 of Cricetiscus sungorus. Taxonomy (NCBI): domain Eukaryota; kingdom Metazoa; phylum Chordata; class Mammalia; order Rodentia; family Cricetidae; genus Cricetiscus; species Cricetiscus sungorus. The sequence continues at coordinate 52,016,753 of JANBXA010000600.1, forward strand.
CTGCCTCTGCCTCCTGAGTGCTGGGATTAAAGATGTGCACCACCAACGCCCGGCTCCCCTCTGGAGCCAGGCTGGGATTTTGGGCTTTTTAAAGAGCATATGTGTGCATGTGCTTGTGTATACACCCGTGAAGACTAGAAGTCAATGCGGCCTGTCTTCCTCAATTCAACTCCCCTCTATTATTTTTTTAATAATTTTTAAAAATTTGAGAGTATGTCCTTCCTGTGTCTATGTGCTTCACAATATGCAGGTGCCCAAGAAGGTGGGGAGAGGGGGGCAGATCCCCTGAAACTGAAGTTATAAGCAGTTATGGACTGTTAGATGTGGGTGCTAGGGACTGAACTTGGGTCTGTCTGCCTGTCTGTGGCAGAAAGGCACTTGACACCACATAGAAGTTAGAGGACAACTTTTGAGTGTGTTCTCTTTTCTCACTGTGGGGGTCCTAGGATCCAGGTCATGTTGGCAAGACCTTTACCCTTGAGACATTTTTATTTTGAGGCAGGGTCTCTCACTGAACCTGGATCTCCAGAGTTTGGCTAGACTCTCTGGCCAGCAAGTTCCAGAGAACCTCCCGTCCTCAGGGCTGGGATTCTAGGCGTGTGCCTGAGATTTGTTCTCGGCCCTTATGCTTATGCTTATATAGTGTCCTCATTGGGGTTCCCATTGCTGTGAAGAGACACCATGGCCACTACAACTCTTATAAAGGAAAGCATTTAATTGGGGTGGCTTCCATTGCAGAGGTCTAGTTTATTATCATCATGATGAGACACGGTGGTGTGCTGGAGAAGGAGCTGACAGTTCTGTATCTTCACCTGTCACAGGCAGCAGGAAGAGTTTGCCACACTGGGTGTGGCTTGAGCATACGTGAGACCTCAAAGCACACCCCCACAGAGACACACTTCCTCCAACGAGGCCACACCTCCTAATTGTGCCGTGCCTTTTGGGGGCTATTTTCTTTTAAACCACCACACATGACAAGCACATTGTCCACAGAGCCACCTCAGGGTTCCTCAAAACAAACAAACAAAACAAAACAAAACAAAAACAGTGTTGAATGAATCTGTGAACAAATCCTTGTGTTTAACCGAGGAGTTGGATGTGAGTTGGACTGGAGCCCACCTGTGACACTGGAAGGGCCAAGGGGCTGGACAGAACTGCCCTTCCTCACTGTCCCCTGGTAGGGGTGGTGGGGGGAGTCTGAATGATGCCTACTGTGCACCAGGCCCCAAGTTCAGCATGTCTAACATTGTCTCTTTCACTGTTATTCTCTGGGAACCCTGCCCCCAAATTACCTAACCTAGCCCAGAACTTCCCCAAAGTCCTTAACCTCCCGTCCTCAGACCCCGCTGGTGAATGCTCTCTTTCAATGAGGAATAAATTCAACCTGTGTAGTTGAAATCCTGCCCTACCGGCTTGCTGTGACAATCTAGTTTGTGCTTGGACTGACATGTTCCTAAGACTTTTACAGTGCTCTCCCCCAACACCTGGAAAGCAGTCCACTTACTATTTGCCTGCTCTGTAATGAGCTAAACCGATCCATGTTTGGTAGCACTTTCACAGAGAGCCAGTGAGATGGGTGAGGATGGATGATGCTCTTGATTGATGATGTGTTAGAAGTAGCAGGATCCCCCACTCCTCATCCTCAGCCAGGTGATTGAACATGGACATCCAGCTCATACTGTGACTAGCTGTCTATACAGAGATACATAGTGTCTACACAAGGATACATAGTGAACCCCTGTCTCGGGAAAACAAAAATATTAAAAAATTTAAAACAGGTGCATTCCCTGAGCACTCTAAGCTAGCACACCAAGCATCCAAGGTCATTGCTACTCTAGTTACAGTAGCCAGGAAATGTGGTCAGCCTCCCTGTTCATCAGATGAATGATAAAGAAAATGTGTTACATATGCACAGTGGAATTTCATGCAGCCATGAAGAAGAATGAAGTCATGACATAGGCAGGACAGTGGATAGAACTGAAGGTCGTTATACCAACTGAAGGAAGCCAGACCCAGAAATACAAATGCCACACATATCTCTAACTGAGGAGCCTAGATGCTAAGCTGTATCTAATGTGTATGGTAGAGGGGGAGGATAGGAATACACTTCTAGAAGGAGGCCACTGAGAGTGAAAGGGGGAGATCTTAGGGAAGCAGGGAGAGCAGGATCATTGCCAAGAAAGCAGAAGGGGTGTATGGGGGAGGGGGAGCTAGCAGGGGAAGGGAGAGGGGCCCAGGAAGAGGGAGGGATATAGAGAAGAACCAAGAAGAGCATACTATGTATGAAATGCTATAATGAAACCCATTACTTTGTGTGCTAATATAAAAAGTCCAAATAAAATAAAAGCTGTTTCAAAGTGGAAAGAAACAAAAAGGTCAGGGAGACATCTCAGCAAGCAAAGATGCTTGCTGCAAAAGCCTGACAGCCTGATGTCTGGAACCCAGAGAAGGCTGGCTGGAAAGCCTGGGCGTTGCTGCTCAGAGCTGGGGAGATGCTCAGTGGTTAAGAGTGTTCGCTGTTGTTGCAGAGAGTCCGGGTTCAGCACTTTCACAGTTCACAGCTTCCTGTAGCTCTAGTTCCTGGGAGTCAGTGTTCTCCAAAGCCCACAAAGGCACAGGCACACACATACTATTTGTACACACACACATATACACACAAATAAAAAACAAAAACAAATAACTCTCTCTTAAAGCCAGATGCTATGACTAACATCTGGCCTCTGAGAGTACTTACATATGTGTACACATACCCACAAACATACACACATATACACACGTACTTTTTTAGAAGGGAGCTAGAGAGGTGGCTCAGAGTTAAGAGCACCAGCTGCTCTTGCAGAGGGCCAGGGTTTGGCTCTCGATGCTCATAACTGGTAACTCCAGTTCAAGGGGCTAGGATTCTCCTCTGGTCCCTGTGGACACCAGGCATGAACACAGTGTATTCAGGCAAGACATACACATAAAATAAAAATAAATACATCTTTTTTAATATTCAAATTATTTATTTATATTTTGGGTTTTTTTCTTTCAAGACAGGGTTTCTCTGTGTAACAGTCCTGGTTGTCCTGGAACTGGCTTTGTAGATCACACTGGCCTCAAATTCACTGAGATCTGCTTCCCAAGTGCTGGGATTAAAATATTTTTAAGTGCAGGAGGGAAAGGTAAGTTTGTCTGGACATAGCCTCAGAAGCCAAGGAACTGCTGCAAACTTGTATGCATCACCTGTTTTACAAGGGCACTCAGGTCAGGACGGGCTAAGACTCTGGTCTAGAGTCGCAGGGGGTCTAGAGTCCCTGACTTCCTGCCCCCGCCCCACCGTCCCCCCCCCGTCCCCCCAGTACTGCAGTGTGTTAGGATCTGAGAAGGAGGGAGACTGAGGTCCTTGGAGATAGGGGAAGAGTCCAGCTACCCATGATGACCTTGGTTACCCCCTCCCCCTTCTCCCCTCCCCCTCCTGCCCCCCCTCCCCCGCCCTCAGTGATTCCCCTCACTGGATTGGAGGCAGTTCCCTCCAAGGCTGCCAGGCTGCTTAGTAAACCCCAGCCCAGCAAGGCCCAAGGTGAGGGTTATTGTCAGCTGAGTCTAAGGCCTGAGTCACTTCCTGACCCTTGCTCAAGCAGAGTCCAGAGTGGCCAGCTGTGCTAGGGGGAGGATGCCCCTGGGCCTGGAGGGTTTTCCTGGGGTTCCTTGCCTTTCTGGGCACAGCTCTACCACACTGGAGAGACAGAGCCCCATTTTCTTCTCTGAACCCCAAAGGGAACCCTGTGTCTCAGGACATACTCTCATAGCCTATGTCTGGCCCTAGCATCCGGCTTCCAGAAACAGAGTTCCTTAAACCAGAACCACAGACCCAAAGGGTCTCAGACTCTCACTATCAGCCCTTTCTTTGTCTCAGGACCAATGAAAGGGACAGGAAATGGGCTGCACTGAGGGACCCTCCTAGGTGGTTTGGAGACACCGCCGAGCCTTGCTGGCACGAGCCTGGGCTCAGGGCGCCACATGCTCTCTTCTTCACCCATCTCTGCCCTTCTCCAGCCTCGTGACCTTTAGCTAATTACTTAACCCCTCCATGCCTGTTTGCCACTTCTCTGGTGAGGATGTTCAGCCTGACTCAGAGTCTTCTGCCCTGGAGTGGAATATGTAAAATACTAATGGCAGGCACATGTCAAGCATGCATGTTTATTAGATAATTTTTTTCACACCCAATGGGCTGACTCCCTCGCTCTTATACAAGCTTTGATATGTTCTTGAAGACAGATGCCCTGCCCACAAACATGTGAAGAATGTTTCTGTGGGTTTGTTCACCCATGATCTGCAGACCGTGTGGGAAAAGCAGTTGGGTAGTTTGGGGTCTGCAGAGAGCCTGGTGGGGTCTCCTGGAAGCCTCCCTCCTCTGACAATGAAGCAAGCTGGCCCCCACTCCTTTTGCCAGGGAGGGTGAGGCACATCCACAGGGCATTTGAGAGCTGTTCTGCCAGAGCATTCATGATTCATATTGAGAACAAGATCACCCTGAGACCACACAAGACAGTGCCATTAATGTGGCCTTAGAAATCAAGCAAGAACCTACACGCAGAATCAGATATTTACTCTGAAGGTGGAGGCAGGGGAATGTGTATGAGTTAGAGACCAGCCTGGCCTACACAGAAAGTTCTAGGCCAGTTAAGGGCTACATAGTGAGCCTCTGTCTCAAAAACTGCCACTACCAATGACAAATAAACCACCTTCTCCTGGTCATTTGAATCTTTGTAAATACTGGGGATAATGGAGTTGGCTGCTGTTGACTCTTGGTGTAAAACACCAGATTTTTCACAGGAAGAATGATTTGATGTCCAGACTTTGTTTCAGAAAAATGGGGAAAAAGGGATAGATTCTGAGCCCTGGTCAAGGATGAACCTTGGGATCTGGGAATTGTAAATTATTCCTTAAAAAGAAAAAAAAAAAAAATCGCCAGGCATTGGTAGCACACACCTTTAATCCCAGCACTCCGGAGGCAGAGCAGGCAGGTCTCTGTGAGTTCCAGGCCAGCCTGGTCTACAGAGCAAGTTCCAGGACAGGCTCCAAAGCAATACAGAGAAATTCTGTCTCAAAAAACAAACAAACAAAAAGAAGAAGTAGGAAAAGAAGAAAAGAAAACAAATCGGGGAGAGGGTTAGAAGGGAGGGAAGGGGATGAGAGGAGAGAGGGGAAACTGTGGTTGGTGTATAAAATAAATGAAACAAATTTAATTAAAAAAAAATCAACTGGGCAGTGGTGTCACACGACTTTATTCCCAGCACTTGAGAAGCAGATCTCTGAGTTCAAGGCCAGCCTGGTCCACAAGTTGAGTTCTAGGACAGACAGGGCTACATAGAGAAACCCTGTCACAAAGAAAGAGAAGAGGGGAAGGGAGGAGGGAGGAAGGGAGGGAGGGAGGAAGGAAACAAACAAACAAACAAACAAATCTGGGGCCACAGGAGCTCACAGATAACCCCATGAGTTTTAGGGTTCTTTGTTGTTGCTGTATTTGTGTGTCTCCCCCCCACACACACTTCCCTTTGGTTTATTCAAACAGTGTTTCGCTGGGATTAAAGATGTGTGTCACTTTTTTTTTCTTTTTCTTTTTCTTTTTTTTCCCCCTTTAACTATCTCTATAATGACATAGGTGCTGAGAGAGGAATTCAGGTACAGGTTCTTAACCCTCTCCATCTGCAAGGAGTGACCTCTCTTTGAGTCTGGGTCTTTCTATGTAACCTGTGTTGACAAGCATGACATTGTTTCCCTCCCTCCTTCCCTCTCTCCCTCCCACCTTTATTCTCTCCCCATGCCTTCTCTCCCTCCCTTCTCTCCCTCCTTCCTCAGGGTCTCACCAAGTCTGGCTTTGAACTCACTGAATGAACTGGACTCGAACTCATAGCAACCCTCCTGCCTCTGCCTCCCCTGTGCAGAGTACAGACCAGAGCCACCATGCCTTACATCTGTGGGGTTTTATTTCGCAAACTACCAACACCGCCGCCCACCCCCAGCTCTTCCTGCAGGGCTGGAGGGATCCAGGCAGCCTCGCAGGCACCCCTTCCCGCAGGGCACCCCGCACCTGCAGCAGGTGGCTGGTGGGGCCTGGGGCCTCCGCTGGGGATGGGCGGAGTCCCGAGCGCGGGCGGCGGGGCGAGCCGGGGCGGGGACGCACCTGGGCGAGGCGGCAGGTGCGCCGCCCCACGGGGGAGGAGCGGGCGCGGGGCGGGAGGGGACAGCGGCGGGACACCCGGGCCCGGAGCCCGCGGGCAGCCACCGCAGCCGCCGCGCAGGGTCGCCACCACGGGGTGCGGGATGAGCCTCATCCGGAAGAGGGGTTTCTACAAGCAGGACATCAACAAGACGGCCTGGGAGCTACCCAAGACCTACCTGGCGCCGGCGCACGTCGGCAGCGGGGCCTACGGAGCTGTGTGGTGAGACCCGGGGACCCCGGGAGACAGAGGTCACTCCTTGGCAGCCTCCCCGGGCTCACCCCGGTGGCATCGGGGGCCCCTGTGGGTTGAGTCGCTGCCGAATCTGGTTCTCCAAGGCTGTAACTTTTAAAAGGGACCTCGGAGTTCGTGGGGCCGATCCCAGCAATTGCAGATGAGGCCCCAAGAGGGGAACTTGCCAAATCGCAGAGTAGGGACTCTGGGCCTGCTTCGCATCCTGTCAGCATGACTTGTTCCTGACCCTGTTCTAATGCCCCTTTCTCGGTGCCATCTCCCCAGACCCCCCACCCCGCGACACACACTCTGCTGGCCCCCAAATTCCTGGTCTCCAGCCAGCCTGGGGAATACAGAATGGGGTGGCCTTGGACAGGGGGAGAGGGATCCTGAGTCTGGGCTCTTTGCGCCGCCCCTCCCACTCACCTGCCTGTGACCCTGCAGCTCGGCCATCGACAAGCGGACAGGAGAGAAGGTGGCCATCAAGAAGCTAAGCCGGCCCTTCCAGTCTGAGATCTTTGCCAAGCGCGCTTACCGCGAGCTCCTTCTTCTGAAGCACATGAACCATGAAAATGTAGGATGCAGCAGGGGCGTGGATGTGTTGGGGATCAGGGGGTTAGGGAGAGAGGCCCAGGAGTGGCCTGCCCCGGGGTCCTGGGTGCAGGGCCAAGAGAAAGAATCTTCCTTGCTCCACCCTAGCTTCTCAGCTCCTTAGCTCAATGAGGAGGTGCCAGGGCCTGTCAGGCTCACTTCCCAGAAAAAGCACTACCTTATCTCAATTGTGAGAAGGAAGTAGGCACTGGAAACTTTGTAATTGTTTTTTTTTTTTTTTTTTTTTTTTTTTGAGAACTCTAGTCCTGCTGGGTCTGAAGACTTCAGTTACTGTTGTCTTCATACTGGGACTCCAAGACTGACAACAAATATGCGTGCCAGGCTGTTTATGCAAATGCTGGATGGCTTATATAACCCACAGCACATACGGGGAAACCGAGGCACAGTTATGCTGTCTTATCAGCTGCCATTTGACCATCCTGTCTGATGGAGACAGCCAGTGACCCAGCTCTGGATTAGGCAGAGGGACTGGCATCCATTTAAAATAGTCATTTCAGAGCCTTGTACATGGTGAGCCCTGAACCTGTGAGCCAGCCTCTCCCCAGTGGCCTACAGTGGGGGAGGGGCGGGCGGGGGGCAGAGAGGCTTGTCGCTGGCTCTGAACCAACCCTGTGGCAGGCAAGGACAGAGTAACAGACATAACTGGAGACCCAAGGTCCTAGGCTGGAGCTGAGGTCAAAGGTCCCATCCTCCCCCCCCCCTTTTCTCCTCATTGACCCTCATGATTTGTTAGTTGGGAGTGGGTTTGCTCACCCCAAGACCCAAATTTGGGAGCAATGGCCGACTATGTTCTCAGCCTGACTTTCCATCATTGCTATCACAAACTTCCTTTCTGCCTGGGCCCCCATATGGTTTTTGTGCCAGCTGGGGACACCTTCTGTAGCAGAGGGTGACCGGGGTGGTGGCCCTGGATGGCTGAGGCCCCCGGGGAATAGGAAGACAGGTGGTGGCAGTCCAGCCTCATGGGTGCGTGCCCCTTTCCCCAGGTCATTGGGCTCCTGGATGTCTTCACCCCTGCCTCTTCCCTTCGAAACTTCCATGATTTGTGAGTCTGCTTCACTATGTTTGGGGTATTATCAGATCTTAATGGCGGTTGGGGATACTTTGGGGGAGGGCAGTCTCCAGGGTTGGGTGGGAAGAGCATCTCTCATGCCTCTGTGCTGTTCCATTGAGGCTCTCCCTGGAGAGATACCCCAGCTCTGGGTGAAGGACTGTAGGGTGCCTGAATCACAGAGCTATGTATACAGCTGCTACACTTGTCACCTGGCCCTGGCACCATGAAGAGAGGACTGCTGGTCCTCCCAGGGTGTGCACTTGCCCCTCACCAATTCCTGGGGGCCGGGTGTGACTTTGGATCTCACAGGAAGTGACGGTGAGGATCGGGTGGGATTGGGCAGTCTGGCTAATAGAGTTCGGCTGTTATAAACAAGCAGGACATTTGGTTGCGAAGTGTCAGGTTTTGCCTGCGCGTGCCTGGGCATGGATGAACTGTTTGGATGATATCGAGGGACAGCTGAAAGCAGCCTCCATCGAGCTGCTTCTCACCCTACCTCAGTGCCATAGAGGCTGTGGGAGTGTATTGGTGTCTTGTGTTTAGACAGGATCTCTGTGTATCACAGGCTGGCCCCCAACTGCCTATGTAGCCAAGGATGACCTTGAACTTGTGATCCTGCTGCCTCCAATTCCCAGGATTCAGATTTCAGGCATTGGTGCCAGGAATTGAACTCAGGGCTTTGTCATGCTCTACCAGCTGAGCCACATCCCCAGCCCATCAACTATGAAGGTTTTAAGCAGGATGTTGATACTGTCTGTCAAATCTGGGGGATGTGACCAGCAGCTATGGGAAAGGAGCCGGGAGCAGGAGCGCCTGGGGAGGAGCAGATCCCATCTTTGATGTATAATAGTGTGGGATACAGACGGTTGATCTGAGACCCACTCAGGCAGCGCTGACAGGTTGTTGCATCTGTTTGGACATGGTGGCTGAGGGAGGTTGGTGCAGGTGATCAGGAGTCCCAATTCAGGAAGTCCCAAGGTGGAAGAACAGACCTGGAGGGAAAGATGATGAACTCCACCTCGGGTCCTTCCCCCTACAGAGCCTTTGACACCATAGGAGAGGGGAGTAGGCATATAGACTGCTAGAACCATCTCCATGGGTGATAGATAGCTGAAGCCCAGGGACAGGTCATGGCAAAATGGGACACAATGATTTGATCCAGAGTCCACATTTCCTGGAAGGTATGAGGGGTGAGCAGATGGGAGGAGGGCTGGCAAATAGCCGTGAAGGAGCTGACACTTGGCAAAAGGACACACAGGGGAAAAAAAGGAGTCTCTGTTCCCCAGGTGGTCACTGGTAACCTTAATCCCAGCAGTTTAGGACAGAAGCAGAAAGCATGACAAGGTTGTGAAAGACAGTATGTGGGGGCAATGGAGTGAATGGTTTCTCTGAGGTTGGAGAATGAGAAAGGCTTAAAGATTTGTTTTATTTAAAATTGTGTGTGCCTATGCCTCTCTCTGTGTGTGTATGTGTGTGTGCCTGTGTCTATGCCTCTGTGTGTGTGTGCATGTGTGCCTGTGCCTATGCCTCTGTGTGTGTGCCTGTGCCTATGCCTCTGTGTGTGTGCCTGTGCCTATGCCTCTGTGTGTGTGCCTGTGCCTATGCCTCTGTGTGTGTGTGTGTGTGTGCATGTGTGCCTGTGCATATGCCTCTGTGTGTGTGTGTGTGTGTGTGCATGTGTGCCTGTGCCTATGCCTCTGTGTGTGTGTGTGTGTGCCTGTGCATATGCCTCTGTGTGTGTGTGTGTGCATGTGTGCCTGTGCCTATGCCTCTGTGTGTGTGTGTGTGCATGTGTGCCTGTGCCTATGCCTCTGTGTGTGTGTGTGTGTGTGTGCCTGTGCATATGCCTCTGTGTGTGTGTGTGTGCATGTGTGCCTGTGCCTATGCCTCTGTGTGTGTGTGTGTGTGTATGTGTGCCTGTGCCTATGCCTCTGTGTGTGTGTGGTGTGTGTGTGTGTGTGTGCCTGTGCCTATTCCTCTGTGTGTGTGTGTCTGTGTTCATTCACTTTAGGGGGCTAGGGGAGTGGCTCAGTGGACAGAGCACTTACCTAGCATGCACAGCCCTGGCTCCATCCCTAACTGAATAAATTGGGGATGGTGGTGTATGCCAGTAATACCAGCATTGGAGAAACAATGGCAGGAGGATGTAAAGTTCAAGACTATCAGCCTCATAGTGAACTAGAGACGAGTCTGGGATAATTGAGATCCTGTCTCAAGAGGGAAGAAAAAAAATACACACACACACACACACACACACACACACACACACACACACACACACACACACACACACACACACACACGTATTGTGGTGTATGTGTGTGTTATACACTCACCTTTTATAATCTCTTGCTTTTTGTTCTGTAGTTTGCCGTTACCACCTTGAGTCACAGTTCCGGGTTGTTGACACTGGCCCGTTTCAAAATCCCACTTGTGTGCTTAATAGCACAGGCCCCTATTTCCTCTGCTGCTGAAAATTGTTTCCTGTTTCCTTCCTGGAAGGGCAGACATTTTATAGTTAGTGAGCCTGCTGGGCTGGGCGTGGCCCTCCTTCAGGGGGAACTTTTGGATGGGAGCGGAAGGAAATGCTGGCAGATGCTGCTGCCTCACAGCTGGTCTGCTTCAGGGATGTGGGGTGTGGAGAAGGGCAGAGCCAGGAGTGTGAACACAGCCATCTGGTTTTACTGAGCATGCTCCAATGCTGGTGTTCACCCTGAGCTCTGTGAGCCAGGATGCTGTGGCAGGGGTGCCGGGAGCTCAGGCTGGGTAACTCCTGGCTTGTTCATGTGTATGCAACCTTATATGTGTACGCAGGTATGCATGCCCCTGTGTGTGTGTGTGTGTGTGTGTGTGTGTGTGTGTGTGTGTGTGTGTGTGTGGTCAGCTTGTTCGTCAGCACTAGCTATCCTTATTTGTTTACAGGCGTGTGTGTGCCCCTGCATGAGTGTATGTGCACCACATGCATGCAGGTGCTCACAGGGGCCAGAAGAGGGCACTCTAAACTGTAGTTACGGGTGGCTGTGAGCCTCCTGATGTGGGTGCTGGGAACTGAACCTGAGTCCTCTGCAAGAACTGGACACACTCTTTACTGCTGAGAAATTACTTCAGTAATTCCTCCTTGTCTTTTGAGGCAGGGTCTCTCACTGCTTTGGCAATTAAGCAGGGCTGGCAGGCTAATGAGCCCGTCTCCACCTTCCCACACTGGAATTACAACCGAGCCTCATCACACCCAGTGTCTGTATGTGTGTGCTGCAGCTTGAGCTTGAGTCCTCATGTGAGTGAGCACCGTGCCAGCTGAACCATCTCTCCAGCCCTGTTTTCTGTTGTCATCGTTGTTTTTCTGAGACAGGTCACATTGTGTATATAAACCAGCCTGCCCTGGAACTCACCATGTAACGAAGGCTGAACTTTATTTAACATGTGGCAAATCCTCCCACTTTGGCTCTGCAAGTGCTGGGATTACAGGCATGAGCCATCACACCTGACTCTTCTTACGCCTTCTTGCCTGGTGTTGTGCCCCACTTCTGCCGCTCTGGGGTCACACCTGGGCCTGTGGGAGGCTGGGAACTGTGCTAAAAAGCCTCCTGCCTTCCAGTTACCTGGTGATGCCCTTCATGCAGACAGATCTGCAGAAGATCATGGGGATGGAATTCAGTGAGGATAAGGTCCAGTATTTGATGTACCAGGTACTCAAAGGGCTAAAGGTGAGTGTGACCTGCATGGTGGTCAAGGGCTGCTCAGTGCTGAGACCCAGCCCCGTGGTGGGAAAGAGGAGGGTTTGATGCTGGCGTGGAAGCTTGTGCCTCGGGTTCACCTCTCTCTCTCTCTCTCTCTCTCTCTCTCTCTCTCTCTCTCTCTCTCTCTCTCTCTCTCACTCAGTACATCCACTCAGCTGGTGTCATCCACAGGGTGAGTGCTTTCTCTATCATGATTTTCAGGGGCCCTGGAGCCTTTCTGCAGTGTGTGTGTGGGGGAGGGTAGGAACTGGGTGCTCTGGTGGCCAGTCAATTGGAAGCAGTGAAGTGACAGCTCTCAGGGACATGGGCTTGGCTGTATCAGCCTTGAGAAGGTGAATGTGGTAGAATGCTGTGTTGAGGGGTAGGAGAGACACTTTGGGGAGTTGCTGCCCACTGAGCCCTGTGCTGGCACTTTAGTCCCTAAGGACAGGACCATGGTGGGAAAGAATGTAGAGTCCAATGTCATTTTACACATGAGGAAACAGGCCTGGAGGGGAAGAGTGAAGCGGCCCAGCTGCTGTTGTAGTGCAGTGTGTGCACGTGTGTATGTGTGCTTGCATGCATGTGTCAGATCCAGCACCAGCTAGCTCTGGTTCAGCCTGGTGCTCCCTCTCTGTCCTCCCTCCCAGGACCTGAAACCAGGCAACCTGGCGGTGAATGAAGACTGTGAACTGAAGGTGAGTGGGTAATAGCAGGTCCGCCACGGGCAGGGAGGGAGATGAAACTTTGGGTGAGGTGGGTTTTGTTCCTGGGAACCCTTCTCCTCAGCCAGCTCGTTCTCCCTGTGTCCCTTGAGCCATAGATCCTAGACTTTGGGCTGGCACGGCATGCAGACCCTGAGATGACCGGCTACGTGGTGACACGCTGGTACCGGGCCCCTGAGGTGATTCTCAGTTGGATGCATTACAACCAGACAGGTCAGTGGTCAGTTGCCTGGGGTGGCCCTGGTGGCCTGCTCTAGGGAGCATCAGATGTCCACACCCCCCTCCTTCCTTGCAGTGGACATCTGGTCTGTAGGCTGTATCATGGGAGAAATGCTGACCGGAAAGACCCTTTTCAAGGGGAAGGACTGTATCCTTTGCCAGAGCAGAATATGTCCGTCTGGGGACCCATCCTCTCAGCAACAATATTTAAATGTGTCTCAGTATGGCAGCAAGATAGGCTTCCTCAAGAATCATATATTTTATTTTTCAGACAGGATATCATTGTGTAGCTCTGATTGGCCTGGGACTTGCTAAGTAGTTCAAACTGGTCTCAAACTCACAGAGATCGGGTCCGCCTGCTTCTGCCTCCCAAGTGCTGGGATTAAAGGTGTGCACCACCACATCTGACTTACTTTGTTTTTCATTTTGAAAAAGGGTCTCCTGTTGTCTCAGGGCCTCAAACTCATTATGTAGCCGGAGGTGACCTTGATCTGTTTCTCTTCCTGCCACCTCCCAAGTGCTAGGGTCACAGATGCGGTCACCATGCTAGGGATGGAACCCAGGTTTTCATGCATGGTAGGTAAGCAGGCTTCTGAGGCCCAGCCCCTAGAATGGTTTTAGAGATTTAATTGTGTGTGTGTGTGTGTGTGTGTGTGTGTGTGTGTGTGTGTGTGTGTGTCTATGTGAGTATATCTGTATGTGTGCAGGTGCCTGAGAGGCCAGAAGAGAGTGTCAGATCCCCTGGAGCTGGAGTTGCAGGTGGTTGGTTAAAAGGCACTTAGCATGGGTTCTGGGAACTGAACTTGGGTCTTCTGGAAAAGCAGGAAGCACTCTCCAACTCCCTAGAACGGTTTGACAATGCAGATAATCATATGATAAAAGCCAGTCCTATCCTGTCCCCATCTCTGTTAGGAAATCCCTCATAAGCAAATGGTGAGCCCTCATGGGCTTGGCAGGTGAAGAGCCAAGGGGCTGCCCACCCAGCTGGAAATGAAGAGGGAAGTGGGGATGGTTTGGCAGAGTGAGTCTCAGAGAGAGACATCCTGGGCAACCTTTCCTGACATGGGCTTTTGGGAAGTCCTCCAGAGACCTGCTCCAACTGTCTCAAGCACTGGCATGGTTAGATGGGCCAGGAGCCAGGCGTATCTGCCAAGCCGGCTAGAGAAAGACTGGGGGTGGGGAGGGCAGGCTCAGAGCACCGAGAGCAAGTCTGTGCCTTAATTATCTGCCAAGACCTGGACCAGCTGACCCAGATCCTGAAAGTGACCGGGGTGCCAGGAGCCGACTTTGTGCAGAAGCTGAAAGACAAGGCGGTGAGTGGTACCTTCCCGTGGGGGTCCCTCTGCCCTGGCAGACCCTCCTGTCCTCATCCTGTCTTGGACTCCAACAGGCCTTCAGCCATTCTTTCTCCCCTCAGGCCAGAGCATGGAGAATTCTGTTTTTCTCTCTTCCAGGCCAAATCCTACATCCAGTCTCTGCCCCAGAGCCCCAAGAAGGATTTCACCCAGCTGTTCCCACGTGCCAGTCCCCAAGGTGAGTGCTTGCCGCCCATCGCAGCAGCCGTGTGCCCCAGGCCAGGCCTGATGCTCAGGGTCATGTCCCTGCAGCTGCAGACCTGCTGGAAAGGATGCTGGAGCTGGATGTGGACAAACGTCTGACAGCTGCTCAGGCGCTTGCTCACCCTTTTTTCGAACCCATCCGTGACCCCGAGGAGGAGACAGAGGCCCAGCAGCCGTTTGCTGATGTCTTAGAACAGGAGAAGCTCACTGTGGATGAGTGGAAACGTAAGAGAATCCCCACCTGCCCTCCTTTCTGGCCTAAGGTGGCAGGCACACCTGTCCTCCAGCCCAATCCATTTCCAACATGGTTTTCTTCTTGAACTGGTTCCGGCTCCACTGTCTGATGGGTGGGCTCTCTCTGCTTCACCCACACACACACATAAAGCACCCACTTTCCACAGAGCACATCTACAAAGAGGTCTCCAACTTCAGTCCCATCGCCAGGAAGGACTCTCGGAGACGGAGTGGCATGAAGCTGCAGTGACCATGGGCTCTGACCCGCAGCTGAACCTGAGGACTGTGACAGGACCACACTCTGCCTCAGGACCAACATTTCTTGTCACTACTTACGTCTCAGGGCTTATGGGAATGTAGCCTCCTGAGCAGACAGAAGTGTCTTCCAGAGGAAGCAGATTTCCAGCCTGCTGGCTCGGGGTGGGGGAATTGTGATCACAGCAGCTGTATTAAAACTCAAATGTGGGGAGAAGCTGGAAATGGGATCCTCTCCTTCCTGGAGGGATGGGACTGAGGATGTGTGAGCCAGGCTGAGGGTCACAACAGGTCTGCTTCTGAGGTAGATGCAGCACATAAACAACAGAGATGCCTTCCCTCACGTTGCTGGAAGTCAGAAGAGTAAGACCAGGGTTCCTGGAAGGGCGTGCTCCCTCAGAGGCTGCAGGAAAGAGTCAATCCATCCTTCCTCCCTCTCTTCTGTCCTTCTTTCTTTTTAGCTCTGCTGGCTAAAGAACCAAAGCCATCCTCAGTATTTCCTTGTTTTGTTTTGTTTTGTTTTCAAGACGGGATTTCTCTGTAGCTTTGGAACTTGTCCTGGTAATCGCTCTGTAGACCAGGCTGGCTTTGAACTCAGAGATCTGCCTGCTTCTGCCTCCCAAGTGCTGGATTCTCAGTATTTCTTTTATGTACATACATGCGGCGCGCGGCACACACACACACACATACACACACACACACATTTTTTAAGACTGGCAACATGTAACCCAGAAAGGTTTTAAGCCCTCCCCTCTCGCTTTTTGAGGCAGGGTCTCACTATATAGCCCTGGCTGGTCTGGAACTCAGAGATCCTCCTGCCTCTGCCTCCAGTGTGCTATGATGGGTGGGTGCCACCACCACCCAGCTGAATTCCCTTTTTTATTCTGAGACAGCATCTCACCCTCTAGCTCAAGTTAGCCTTGAACACAACATTCTTCCTACCTCAGCTCCCCAAGTGCTGGGACTAGAGGTCCATCCTTGACAGTTCTTAGCTTGTGGTGCCTTCTTTCCAATCTCTGTACTTGCAGCCTTCTGCAAGCTGCATCACTTCCCACGTACGAGTAACTCTTTCTTCAGCATTTTCTCAAGATGCCAGGAATGGCCCATGGCTGCAGTCCCAGGAAGCTGAAGCTCTCAAGTTACAATTAAGGCCAGCCTGAGCTACACAGTGAGACCCTGTCTCAAACAACAACCGGGTGTACCTAAAACAACAACAGAGTGGCAGGGTTTGGAGTTAGGTCCCTTCTAGCACGATGTCATCTTACTTCCTTTAGCAAAAGCTTTCCAAATAGTCTCATCCTGAGGTTCCAGGGGGATGGTTACTTGCTACAGATGAGCACAAAGGAGGCCACCTCTGCTCTTTTGGTAAGGCAAGTGTGATAGGCCCCTGAGTGCCAGGAGCTGCAGGTGGCCTGTGGCTGACAGCATATTTTGGGTGCCTGATAATGTGAGACAGCATGGGCCGGCAAGGGAGTGTTGCAGCAGGCAGACGTGGGCTTCTCTTGGCTAAGACAGCAAACCTCTGTTCTTCCCACATTGTTTTTCCACTGAGAGGCATCTCAGTGATGGCTTGATTCCTCCCTCTGCTTTGGTAGAACAAAGTCGCCTATACAGAGCAGTGGGCAGCCTGGTCTGGCTTCCTGCCTTGGGTTTCTGATACCTGGTATCATCTGCACTAAAGGAACTTGTTAAAATACTGGTTTCCAGGTCTGAACAGGCAAACAACCTCTCACCTTGACCACAGAGTGGCTACGTTGTCTCAGCCTGAATGTAGACACACTAAGGGAGGAGCCTGACTTCAGTTACAATGTGTCAGGAGGCCAAACTAGAACCTTATTCCTTCCTGTCTGTGTTCCCTCTTTGCTGGGTGGCCTGCTGTGGACCATAGTCCTGGGATCTTATTATCAGGCTAAAGACTCCGACAAGTTCTGCAGAAAAATTGCTCTGTACCATATTGTTCATTCTAGAACTTTACAAGGTAGCTTCACTCTCAGAGTATTTTTAGGGCAGTGAAAGTCTTCCGGTGACAGGTATTTTGTTAGAATCTGTGCCCTTTAAAAGTAAACTTGCAGCCAGGTGTTGGTGGCATATGCCTTTAATCCCAGCACTCAGGAGGCAGAGGCAACTCTGTGAGTTGGAGGCCAGCCTGGTCTACAGAGCTAGTTTCAGGACAGGCTCCAAAACAATACAGAAAAACCCTGTCTTGAAAAAAAAAAATGTAAACTTTCAGGGCTGGAGACTTGGCTCGGTGATTAAGAGCACTGACTGCTCTTCCAGAGGACCCTGGTTCAATTCCCAGCACCCACATGGCAGTTCACAACTGTCTCTAACTCCAGTTCCAGAGGATCCAGAATCCTTATGCTGGCAAAATGCCAATATACATAAAGTAAAAATAAATAAATTATTTTAAAAAAGTAAACTTGCAAGTTACCCAGAATGTATTGGTGTTAGGCCACCTTGTGTAACCAATGTACTGTGTGCATGCAAGACAGTAGCAGGGGACTTGTTGGAGGTGGGGCCAGTGTCAAGGATACTCTCCACTTTCTCTAAACCTAAAACATCCTCAAAATAAGTTCTGTTTGAAAACAACACAAACTCCGAGGCTTCAGAGAACTGGCATTAGATGTCACAGCCGGGGTCGCTGGAGGCAGGATTGGGACCTTTGGGGGCTTGATATCAGGCTTCAGTTAACCCTGGATGACTGGGCTGCCCCTGCCCTCTTCAGCACTGGCTCCCCAAGCCCTGTCCCTCACTGCTGGTTGGGCCTGTACTCTGCCCCCTCCCCATTTGAGCAACACTGTTGTCACATCAGGAAGAGGCCTTGGCTAAGCCTGGCTGATGGATAACCCTGTCATCACAAAGCTGAGTCAGGGTTGTTCTTTTTTCTTTTTTTTTTTTTTTTTTTTCTTTTTTTTTTTGTGATGCAAGATTTCTCTGTGTGGCCTTGGCAGTCCAGTAGCTTGTTCTGTAGTCTGGGCTGGCCTTGAACTCACAGAGCTCTTCTGCCTCTGCCTTCTGAGTACTGTGATTAAGCTACCATGTGGGCTTTTTGATTTGTTTTATTTTTCCCAGGGTTACTCATTTTAAATCCCTCCTCTGAGCCTCCATTTTGGTCCCAGGTAAGAGGTTCAGTCTTCTACCTTCCTTTCACACCTCAGTCATTTGCTCAGAGTTTTCCAGTGTCCCTGCTTTCCATAGTCCTTCTGCCAGGGCTGCCAGCCATAAGGCTTACTGTGCACATTATCAGCATAGAAGCTCCAACAGTCCTAAAGAAAAAGTATTTCTTTATTTTGAGATAAGCTCTCACTATGCAGCATTGGCTGTCTGGAGCTCTCTGTAGATCAACCATGCTGTCCTTGAGCTCACAGAGATCCTTCTGCCTCTGCTTCCCTCCCGATTTCGTGCTGGGATTAAAGGCATATACCATACACCCTGCAAGAGTTCTGTTTTATATTTAACCCAGACCTTCCTAAACATACTTAACCACAAGAACTCATTTTCTCCTGACAGTGTCACACAGCCCTCTGCCCAGTGCAGGGGACCCACACTGTTTCCCAAGCAGATAATATATGTATTGCCTTGGCCTCCCCTTCCCTTTGACTGTGAGCCCTGCTGGGAACAAAAAACTGTGGGCAAGTGAATGAAGGCATTACTGATGTCCCCAAGTCCCAAAGACTGTTTCTCTATTCAGCCAGTGCTGTGATAATGAGCACCACAGAGAGACAGGGGAGGTGTAGAAGAGGTGGCACCAATCTGTACCCCGGAGAAAACTCCCCATCCCAAAACGGCAGCCCCTCAACAACAACCAAACCACAAAACCCAGCATCTCAAACCGAGGTTGTTTCTCCAGTGAAACTGGGAGGGTGATTGATAGTACAGAAGGCTGGGTATCCTTGGGTATCTCACTGGGGCCCTGTTGGCTATCTGGAGGGAGTGAAGTGAGCGCTGGCAGGCCCTGTGACCCTGACCTTGGTGGGTGAGCTGAGCTTTGCCCTGTGTGGAGGGTGACTCAGAAAACAAGCAGAGACAAGCAAGCCTCACTCTGAGCCAGGGTCAGTTCCCTAACAACAGCTCTATCCTCCCTCTCATGCCACTGAAAGCTGTCCCTGAAGCGTCACAGCTCCTGTGCCGGGATGGACCTCAGGCCCAGGTTGTTCCAGGGCAGGCCTCCTCTGGCTTGGTGTTGGGTGTGTGGAAGCTGTCTTGGTCCGGTTATAATGAGGCCCAGAGGAGCTGCTGCAGTAGAGAGAGTCAAGTCAGTGCCTGCTGCCCACTGTGCAGAATTGCAGCTGACACAGCTGTCACCATAGGGAGAGGGACTCCGGCAGCCCTGAAACTGCAGTCTGGGAAGGAGGGTTTTCCTCCTGCTCTCCTCTCTGCCTCTGTGTCCTTGCAGTCTGTGACATCCCCTGGGGTATGTTCCCTCCACCCTTCCTGTGCTTTGCCATAGGATCTTAGCCATGAGGCTTTTTGTCTCTGTCTGGTTCAGCAAAGGAAGAAGCTGGGTAACCCAACCTCAGAAGGTAGCTGAGGCTCAAGGCCATCAGTAGAACAGAATATCCAAGGAGTTCATGGTCACAGTTACTGTGCAGGCTCCAGGTGGAGGCCCTGAAGAAGAGGAGGGTCAGTGAGCAGCTGTTTTCGCTCTCGGCTGGGCCTGAGTGTCAACTGGGGCTGCTCGCTGGAGGTTCCTGACTTTCCTTTGTGCCATAAATCAGCCAGTTACAATCAAGCTACAATCACTAGAGAAAGGACTGACTGAGTAAAGGCTACCTAGGACCTTTACATATGATCTTTGCCACATAATACAAATCTGTGGTTATTTCAGAATTTAAAATTTTTACTCAAGTTTTTAAGGATTTACTTTTGTTGTTGTTGTTGTTGTTTTGTTTTTCTAGACAGGGTTTCTCTGTGGCTTTGGAGCCTGTCCTGAAAGTCACTGTAGACCAGGCTGGCCTCAAACTCACAGAGATCCGCCTGTCTCTGCCTTCCGAGTGCTGGCACTAAAGGTGTGAGCCACCAATGCCTGGGTAAGGATTTACTTTTTTAAGCTAGTATAATGGCATACGCCTTTAATCCCATCACTCAGGAGGCAGAGGCAGGCAGATCTTTGAACCTGTGACCTGGAAAACAGCTAAAATGTAAGTTGTCTTATGGCTCGGTGGTAAGGAGCTCAAATTCCTCTTCTAGAGGACTCAGGTTTGGTTCCCAGCATCTGCATGGAGGCTCACAGCCATCCATAACCCCAGTTCTGAGAAACTGATTCTTCTGGTCTCCATGAGCACTTGATGCACGTGCACAAAAACCTGTGCAGGCAAATACTCATACATATAAAATACAAATAAAATAGTTTAATAATTGTTTTCATTTTAACCCCCCATCCCCCCCGCCGTGTGTGTGTGTGGTGTGTGCATGTGTGTGTGCGTGCACATGTGCGTGCACTGTATGTGAACAGGTACCCTCAGAAACCAGAAGTGGACATTGCATCTCCTGGAGCTAGAGTTACAGTAGAGTTACAGGTAGTTGAGAGCCACCTAATGTAGGTGCTAGAATCTGAACCTGAGTCCTCTGTGAGAGCAGCAAGTGCTCTTAGCTGCTGAATCATCTCCAGTCCAAATAAAGTCTTTTCCAAAAAAAGCTTTATACAGGTACTTCTATTTCCCAAAGAGGTTACTATGACTTACCCCATCGTATGAAAATACTTGTGGGAAAGCTCACTCACAGCTCTGAACCTCCAAAGCCAGCATGGCTGTTTGTTACCGGTCCATCTCTGCTGGATGTTTGCGAGCTCCCATCGCTTTGTTTGCTCTCTCAATCCCGCCACTCCAGTCATCCCTGCCGGATGTAGCAAACTCCTGCTTTCATGATGTGTCGTCTCTAACGGCTACTCAATTTTGCTTTTGCTTGGCACACAATAACCTCACTCATTCAAATTCGAAAGGACAGCTAGTACAGATCTTCTCCACCTAGCAGCATTAACTGGCATCACCTGAAGGATCCTGCCAGAGACAGAGAAACTGAATCAGGAGCTATGGGGCAGCAATGGGACGAGCTGAAGGCCTCAACCCTTACAGGTGGACCATTAGAACAGTGCAGGGTACAGTAAAACCTGCAGTGCTGGGCTCAACACCTTGGCTCTCTGTTTATTGGTGGCTTCAGCCTTATTGCTTACAAGATAATTTACTGTTCAAGGTCAGTAAGAGCTCTCTAATCTCAGCAGACTTGTTGGAATGTAACTTCCTTGGTGCTAAAGAGACAACTTGGCTGTTAAGAACACTGGCTGCTCTTCCTGAGGACCTTGGTTCAATTGCCTGTACCCACGTGACACTTTACAACCATCTGTGACAGCCGTTCAGGACCTGATGCCCTCTCTCTGCACACATAAAGTATGAAATACTCATTCATGCACACAAAGTAACATAAATCAATCTACAAGGGGGGAGGGGTGCAATCTGTCAAATTCCAATGAATTACTAAGTGATGCGTCTGTCCACCATTAAATCCTATTTCCCTGGAAGTACTCAAAATGAAAAGTAAAGCAGGCTTGCTGGGAAGATCAACCAGTTGAAGACTTCGCTTGGAAAGGGATGCCAAGAATCGAGTTTAAATACAATCCGCTGCCATGTAAGCAGTCATGGCCTCACGTGAGCTCTCCTTGTGCCTCAGGGTCTACTAGGGTCTGTCTTTAGATCCCATCATCTGAGTTATATTTCCCCTTCTCTTCTTCTTAACCAGCCATCTCACACTAAAACCCACTGCAAGACTTTTTCTTATTTCTCATTGTGTCCCTGGGCTGGCTTCAAGCTCACTGTGTAGACCAGGCTGGCCTGCCTTGGCGTCCCAAGTGCTGGGTTTAAAGGTGGGCACCACCATTCCCTGCCATTATTTATCCTTTCACACTAATGTCTTAAAAAGATTTTTAACTCAGACACTTGTTTTTGCAATAATATTTTTTCCTCAGTGATTTGGGCATGGTATGGCGTGACAGCTGCTTTGGCTACTTCTAGATGAAAAGGGGCATCAGCCAGATAGGTTCTATCCTTAGGGTACGTACTAAGGAACTGTGGGATGTATGATGTCCAGGGCCAGGGACAAGGAGTGATCCTGCCTTTGTGTGAGGACATGGTCAAAGGTTGCTTTCTGCAGTCAGTGTTATTTTTAGGGTCTGGAAACTAGAAGACATCAACTGCAAATGAACAAAGACTAAAGACACAAAACACAATGAAAACAGCAAGTGTGGTGTGGTGTGATGACATTTTCCAGCACCTGCCCCACCTCGAATGATGGCAGTCTGAGTTGCTCTTCTGTTGCTGTTAGAACAACCCTGACTAGAGGCAACTTGGGGAGGAACGTGTTGATTTCATCTTACACTGTCAAGTGCCCATCCATCATGGAGGGAAGCCAGGGCAGGAACTCAAGGCAGGAACTGAAGCAGAGACCGTCGGAGGAATGTTACTCACTGACTTATACTGCTCAGGGCCATCTGCCCAAGACAGGCACTGCCCACAATGAGCTGGGTCTTCCACATCAATTATTAATCAAGAAAATGGGTGGGGCTGGAGAGACAACTCCGTGGTTTAGGAGCACTGGCTGCTCTTCCAGAGGACCTGGATTCAGTTCCCAGCACCCACATGGTGACTCATAACAGCCTGAAACTGCAGTTCCACAGGATCTGATGCCCTCTTCTGGTCCTCTGTAAGACCCAGACTTACATGTGGTACACAGCAGGGCAAAACAGCTATATGCATAAAATAAAAATAAACATAAAAAATAATTTTATGTTAAAAGAATTGAGTATAGGCATGCTCAAA
Organism: Cricetiscus sungorus; assembly: GCA_030556225.1. Taxonomy (NCBI): domain Eukaryota; kingdom Metazoa; phylum Chordata; class Mammalia; order Rodentia; family Cricetidae; genus Cricetiscus; species Cricetiscus sungorus. The sequence goes on from JANBXA010000600.1 coordinate 52,039,375, forward strand.
AGCCAATCTGATGGAGGCAATTCCTCCACTGAGGTTGCCCCTAGTGTGTAGAGTTGACAAACACTAGAAACTGTCTCCACTCAACCATGGTTCTTTTTTTTTTTTTTTTTTTTTTTTTTTGTCAGTGACTGGCTTAGTAATGAAGACATCATCACTTCCAGACAGGAAGATCTTAAAGGGACTCTTCTAGAGGCTTCTAGGCGATGTCACTCAGTCTTAAAGCTACTCACACCCATCCAGAGAGTTGGGTGGAGGGAGGAACTTCTCTTCTTCCTGTAGACATTATGATGTCTGTGACACTAAATGTCTGAAGTCATTGTCATCAGTAACTTTGTTACAGTCAGTCATTTGTGACTGAGGGAGGCAAGCCTGAGAGGAAGGCCATCCGACAGAGAGAAAGGAGCACAGCATAAAGAACCTACTCGAATAGATCTTGAGAGATTGCTCAGCAGTTAAGAACACTGCTGTTCCAGCAGAGGCCCCGGGTTCGATTCCCAATACACACACGTGGCAGCTCATAACTTTCTGTACCTCCAGTCGCAGGGGAACCAGTCACCTTCTGGCCAATATGGGTACCTACACCCATGTGAGTGACATATACACACATGTACTGACCTGTTCATTACAGTGAATGCACAATCCACCCTTCTATCTTTCCAATTCACAATATTGGAGATTTAAAGAGATTATATTTTAACATCTCTTTTTACAATTCTATATGTGCCAGTGTTTTTGCTTGCCTGTATGTCTGTGCACCATGTGCATGCAGTACCTTTGTATGTCAGAAGAGGGCGTTGGATCCTCTAGTACAGTAGTTCTCAACCTTCCTGACACTGTGACCCTTTAACACAGTTCCTCATGTTGTGCTGACCCCAATCATAAAACTGTTTTCGTTGCTACTTCATAACTGTAATTATGCTACTGTTATGAATTGTAATTTACAATTGTATCTGATATTTGACCTGTGTGAATGGGTCATTTGACCCGGGAAAAGAGTTGTGATCTACAGGTTGAGAACCACTGCTCTAGAACTTGATTTACAAACAGTTGTGAGCTACCACATGGGTGCTGGGAATCTCACTCAGGTGTTCTGGAAGAGCAGTCGGTGCTCTTAACTACTGAGCCATGTCTACAGCCTGCCTCAAAGACATATTTTTATTACTTTAAATTATGTGTATATGTGAGCACATGGGTGTGAGTGCAGGTGTCCCCCTGGAGGCCAGGGGCCTTGAATCCTTCTGGAGCTGGAGTTACAGGCAGTCATAAACCGGCCGATGTGGTTGCTAGAAACCAAGCTCCGATCCTCTGTAAGAGCAGCCAGAACTCCGAACTGCTGAGCCCACCTCTCCAGCCTCCGAGGTTGTAGCTTTTATGTCATTCATGGATATTTGAGGTGGAAATTTTCTGGTGACAGAAGCATCCTGTGATCCTGGGATGAAGTCTTCAGGGAGTCCTTGGTCTGTCTAGTCCTGCTGGTCCAGTGATATTCCTGGGATGGGTGGCCACTAGGATCTCAATATGGAGTCTGTGGCCGACCTCACCAGCAACTACAGACCACAGCTGAGGTCCCCACTGCTGAAGCAAAGCCACAGGCTCAACGATTATGACACATGATTATTATTATTTTTATCAGGAAGACCTGTTCTTGCCTTGTGCCTAGGTCCTGGGGAAACTCAAGGCCTGGTGCCTATGCTACCCTCTGTGCACTGTCTGCGCCACTTAGCAATAAAGTTGTCAACAGAGTATAGCCATTCCTAAAAACACAGCAGGTCATAGAATGCCTTACTCATACCCCTCCATTCCAGTCTAACAGCTGGCCTCAGATCACTGAAGAAAACTCTAGCGAGGAGAGCTGGGGTTCCAACCAGCAGCAGGGACAACACCTTGTGAGGCTGGGGTGCTGGCATTCAGCGTACATTAAGTGCTCTGAGTCACAAAGCAATGAATACATGGTGGCAGCTGCTTCTGTAATTAGAGTAGATAGGTATGGAGACAAAGGGACAGAAGAGGGACATCACCTTTTATGATTAAGCCTAATGACTGACTCACCAAATGAGTGCTCTCATCTCCATGACTTGGGGCTTGTCTGCTTGGGATGCAGGGAGGACTGCCTCTAGAAAAAGACAGAGCACTGTTTTCCCCACTGGACATCCTAAGCCTTTAATTTTTTAAAGAAAGTTTTTTGTTTGTTTGTTGTTGTTTTTTAAGACAGGGTTTCTCTGTGTAGCTTTGGAACCTGCCCTGGAACTCACTTTGTAGACCAGGATGGCCCCAAACTCAGAGACCCACCTGCCTCTGCCTCCCAAGTGCTGGGTTTAAAGATGTCACCACCACTGCCCAGCTGTATTTTTGTATATATATATATATGTGTGTGTGTGTGTGTGTACCATGTGCACATAGTAGCTAGACAGGGACATGTGATCCCACTCCCTTCCAAAACTGGAGTTACAGGCAGTTTTGAGGCATCCAACGTGGATGGTGGGACTGAACTCAGGTCCTCCGGAAGAGCAGCTATTGCTTCTAACTCCAGCCGCAGTGTTGAGTCCTATATCACAAGATAAGGGGGAGAAAAGAGGGTCCCAGTGTTGACTAGGATGACAGATACTGGCTAATCTTGTCTATTAGGAAGAAAGTTGCTACTTCACAGTGGTGGGGGTGGGGTGGGGTAAGGTGGGGTGGGTATGGGGGAGTGGGGGAGGGTCTTAGCTGACTTGGCTGTTGCTGATTCTGCTCTTACTCTATGATGTCCAATTGAAAAAAGCTAATGGAATACTCCTGGACCCTGCAAGGACAGTTACCCAAAGCTAATACTAATATATGTATAAACACTTGCTACATCCAATCTCATGTGGCCTTGTCTTTTTTTTTAAAACATTTTTATTATTTATTATCACTATTATTTGTAGACAGGGTTTCTCTGTGTAACTCTGGTCATCCTGAAACTTTCCCAGTAGACCAAGCTGACTTCTAACTCAGAGAGATCGATTCATCTACCTCCCGCCCTCCCCAGTGCTGGGGTTCAAGGCACCACCAACAGCTTGGCCTGCTTTGACTCTTTTTTTAATAATTTATTTAACTTTATTGTATTTGCATTGGTATGGAAGCGTCAGATCCCCAAAACTGGAATTACAGACAGTTGTGAGCTGCCAGGTGGATGCTGGGAATTGATCCTGGGTCCTTTGGAAGAGCGGCCAGGGCTCTTAACCTCTGAGCCATCTCTCCAGCCCCTGTTTTGATTCTTAAAGACAAGTATTGGTGGGGCGCTGGTATGGCTCAGTGAGTAAAGGAACTTGCTACCAAAGCCTGAAGCATTAAACCCTTTGAACTCAGACTGTAGGAGATAACTAACTCCTACATGTTGACCTCTGACCTCCACCCTGGGCACTGTGGTATGAGTGTGCCTAATAAGTAAACACAACTAAAGAAAAAAATTGCAAACATAAAGTAAAACTGTAGAATGAAAAGACTTAGAATATATATTAGGGGAGCTCGACAGAGTCTTAGGAAGAAAAAGAGAAATTTGTTTTCCCTAATATTATGAACCTAGCCTTTAACATCTATGTTCATATGTAAACAAGAGTACATGTGGGTACAGGATAACATGTAGAAAGGAGTGACAATAGGTGATGAGGAAGGACAAGCAGACAAAGGACAGGAGTTATAAAGGCTATCACAGAGAGCTGTTTTTCTAGTTTCAGCTCTCATGGATTTTTTTCCTCTTTCTTATGGGGATAAATGAATTAAATATATATTTGATGGTGATAGTGTCAAATCCACTATGATGTTCCATAGCTTCAGAATGGTTATTCTAGCTTTAGGGAGGTTCACTATCTCAGTGAACTTTGGGTCTGCTTGATTTTGGTATGTGTATGTGTAATTACATGTTCTTCATAATTAAGCTTTTTGCTTTGTTTACTTGAGACAGGCTCTCACAGTACAGCCCTGGCTGGCCTGGAACTTGCTAGGTAGACCAAGATGACCTGGAAAACAGAGATCTGCCTCCTGAGTGCTAGAATTAAAGGTGTCTGTGTAGGGCTCACAATAGTTTTAATAAAAAGAAGAAAACTTAAAACAAATATTTAGAGTCAAAGGTAGAGCTCTTGCTTGCTTTGTTGAACTTAATTGTAGCACTGTTTAATGGATAGGCCAGGGACTGATGAATTCAAATTCTTTAAAATAGCTGAAGATTAAAGGGAATTAAATTTAATGCCTCTGGGATGTCTGATCCAAATTTGTTTTTAATGACATAATTGTTGCATGTTACATCTGAGATTACATCCCAGAGAACTGTTTGTGTGTGAGGTTATGCTACAGGAAACCAATTTCCCATGTCAAAGGCAAATAAGGGTGGCTGTAATGTTACCACTTTAAACATGGGGTGAGGGTGGAGGGGAAACATGAGTGAGGTCTTATGGAAATGAACAAGGGAAGGCGGGTGATTGCATGATTAGGCTGCCATGTGTTTTCAACAGCACTTAAATCACTGCAAGTGCAAACTGGGATAGCTTCTCAGGGTATCTTATTTGTTCATTTTAGTGGGAAATGATCCCTTGCAATCATGCAAACGAGGTCATGTTAAATAACTTCAAGAACATCATTCAAGAAACAAGTGCAAGATGTACATAGGCATGAAACTGTTGAAGAATAAAAGATAAAAAAGAAACACGTCATATATAAATGTTTATATTTCAAATTGTAGAACAAGACATGAAATTCCTATTTCTGTTCCTTGAGATTTTTTTTTAAAACCTAAAGTAATTGCAAAATTCTTTTCCCCCAGGGCTTTCCCCTCTACAATTAATCTTTCCACCCCCCCATAACTATTCCCCCAAGCTTTAGAAAGCTTAACTAATTCACAGTACTTCAGCTTCAGAGCTTACAAAACACTGCCCTGGTCTTGCTCAGCTCCACAAGCCACGCCCTTTCCTTCTTAAAAACTGGTTATTTTTGTAGTACGTTATTTCCATCTATCGAGAAAACACCACTGTAACGAAAACTAACTTGCTTGCTTTACTGAGCTGGTAAATTCTTATTTACTTAGGGTGCCGAACACCTATCCTTCCATGTTTGGACCCTAAGAGTTTATTTGGTATCCTTCCAAGGGTAGCACCCGGTGTCCTGGGTATCAGAGCCAAGCAAGCAATTGTGAAAGTTTCTTGAGCCGTGCGAGCAGAGGCAACGCTTTCAAAATATGTCATTCATCTTCATACTCCGTGGCAGCTTATCCATATATCCTTTATAAGCACCATTAAGTATTGGTGTTTAAGACCTCAGTCACGAGAGGTAAGCTTTCAAATTTATAGGCACAAGGGGTTGGCAAAGAGACCTTTTCTCTTATTTATTTTTTTCTTTTATTAGAACAAAAGGCAGTTTGAGTACACCTCCAACTCTGGAGTTGTTATTTGTCAGGCAGGCGTCTTTGAGAAAGCCGCGTAGTGCATTAAATTAACCGACTCCTGGTCAAATCGGGTTCGGGGAGAAAAGTATTTCCCATGCCTAGAGTGACAAACGGAACTACGAGGCATGCTTAAACAGACTGTCAAACTTTTATGTTTACTTAAAAACCAAAACCACAACCCACACAGATGGAAAAGTCAGATCTATCGCTGCAGCCTTGTGTGGGACAAGAGGCTCACCTGGACACATAACAGACGCCTGTCTTTCCCGGGCTGTCCTCACTGGGGGAGGGGAGGGGTGGACATCGCTAGACCTTTGTCCTGGGGACCTGGGCAGGGACGACATTCTGGGGTCCGCGCGGCCACCTGCGCCGGTGCAAACCACACACCGCCGGGACCTCGGTGGTCGCCTGGCGACACCTGTGTGTGTGTGTGGGGGGGGGGGCAGGGGCTGCACCTCGGGGGCAGCTGGCGACTCCACGCTCTAGCTGGGGTGGGGTAAGGCCACGGCCCCCCGAATTCAGAGCGGGAACCCGGTCTAGAGCAGCTCTGGGGCAGGCCCGGGGTGAAGCGCGGCGGCGAGCCGGACTGCCTGCGCTCGGCCCTGCCGCGTCCGCACCGCCACCGCGAGGCCGAGCCGGGGACGGTGGCGCCGCCGCTCCGCGCTCCGTCTCCCCGCCACTGCCGCCGCGGCGCCGGGCTCGGGCGGGGGCGTCCGCTCCGGTCTCCCCGCGCTTTCGCGCTCCCGCTTCGCGTGCGGCGGCTCGAGCCGGGGAGGGAGCGAGGGAAGGGGTGGAGGTGGCGGGGGGAGGCCGAGGGGCGGATCCTGCCTGGGGGCTGATCCCTCCCTCCCCTCGGCCGGGCTCCGTGGCGGCAGCGGTGGCGGCGGCTGCTCCATTCCCCCTCCTCCCCCGGGAGCGGCGGCCGGGCCGGGGGAGACGGAGCGGAGGGCCGGCGCGGGAGGAGGAGGAGGAGGCCGCTCTCCCTCAGCCGGGCGGCGCGCGAACCTGCTCGGTGGCCCGGCCCGCTCGCCCGCTCGCCGGCCCGCCCGCGCCCAGGGGGCCCCCCGAAGCGAGGGGCCCGGCCGGCGGCTGAGGTAAAATGGGGGCGGCGGCGGGGCCGGAGCGAGCGGGGGGCGGCGGGGGCCGACGGGGATCGAGCGCTGCGCGCGGGGGGGCAGCCGGGGCGCACAGGGACATCCCGGTGGGGCGCGGGGGCGACGCGCGCGCTCTCTCCCGGAGCGAGGGCGGCGACGGAGCCGGGGAAGGCGCGCGAGAGGGAGCTGCAAAGCGAGGACCCCCTCCCGCACCCGCCATCTTGTTTCTCCCCGGTCCTGGCAGCCGAGCGGCTAAGCCCCGCCCTCCCCGTGCTCTCCTATTGGCCAGGCGTAGACGAGCGTTCCGCCTTCGGGGGCCGCTCTTGGCGCCCGGGCTCCCCCTTGACGGGCAGGCCGGGTGGCCAATGAGTGCTCGCATCTCTGCCCCCGCCCCCTCGTCGGCTGGCGCTCGCTTTCTCTGTAAGGGTCGGACTCGGCGTCAGTCTGTGGTGCGCTTACCCCGGGTGTTTGGGGACATGTTTCCTTCCTCCTTCGGGGGTCGGGCCCGTGAAGGCTCTCCCGGAGAGGCGCCCCTTTAAAGGGGCAGGGGCCTTGTCTGAGGTCTTTCCTGGTCTCCTGAGTCTCCGAGTGGCGTGCAGGGCGGGTTCGGTCCAATTGTTGAAACTCCTCGTTCGGGGGCCAGGGTGAGGTGGGCGAGTCGAGTTGGGGCTCAGGGGCAGCGAGGGACGCCTCTTGACGGGGTGTTGGGGATACTAAGGTGTGTGTGTGTGTTAAGACTTGTGTACGCGAGGAAACTCCCGCCAAAAATAACCCGGTCTGGATGTTAGCTCCTTGTAGGCGAAAACTCTTGGCTTTCCTCAGCAGCAGCCCTGGCTCTGGTTGCTCTCGGTGACAGCGGGAGCCCCGAGTGGGGATAGGGACTGGTACTTGGGAGCGGGTTGAGAGACGACTTCTGAGACTGCAGATGGGTAGAGAGGGTTACTGTTGACTCTTCAAAATTGATGCTGAAGTATGTGTTCCCTCTTCTGAGGCCCCTTACCTTTGGAGGATTGGACACACACACACACACACACACACACACACACACACACACACACACACACAGAGAGAGAGAGAGAGAGAGAGAGAGAGAGAGAGAGAGAGAGAGAGAGAGAGAGACAGAGAGAGACAGAGAGAGACAGAGAGAGACAGAGAGAGAGACAGAGACCAGGGTCTAACATATTCCAGGAGAGAGAGAGTAGGGGGAGGGAGAGATGGTTTCTCTGTAGCTTTGGAGTCTGCTCGCTCTGTAGACTGGGCTGGCCTCAAACTCACTGAGATCCTCCTGTCTCTGCTTCCTGAGTGCTGGAATGAAAGGTGTGCACTGCCACTGCCGGCACCCTTGACATTTGTAAATGATATAGTGCCCCAAGGGCTGTCATGGTTCTGTTTCCTTTGGCTCCAAGTGGTGTATGCCTGCCACATATTGCTCCTCAGCCAGGTTAGTTTAAGTCACACCTTGGGATTTAAAGGCCTTATTACTATGGTTGTCAATGATAATTTATCGATCGTTCTTAAGAAAATATTTGCCTGGTTGGTGGTGGAAAACACTTTAAATCCCAGAACTGTAGAGGCAGAGACAGGCAGATCTCTGAATTCAAGGCTAGCCTGTTCTACAAAGTAAGTTCCAGTACAGCCAGAGCTACACAGAGAAACCCTGTCTCAAACAACAAACTAGATATTTTTGTTCATGATTTTATCTATTTTTAATTTTTTTTATTTTTATGTGTATGGGTATTTGGCTGATATATTCCTGGTTTCTCTGAGTGTCCAGACACTAATACCCTGGAACTGGAGTTACAGACACTTGTGATCCACAATGTGGGTGCTGGGAATCAAACCTAGGTTCTCTTAATTTCTGAGCTATCTTTCCAGCACTTATATATTTATTTTTTAAGGCAGAGTCTCACTATGTGCTATGGCTGGTCTGAAAAACTGTGTAGATGTGGCTGACCTCTGACTATTCAGAGGTTGGTCTGCTTCTCCGTCCCAAATGCTGGGATTAATAGAACACCACTACACCCAGCACAGCCTTTGATTTATGGAGGAAGTGTGCAGACACAGAGGCATTAAAAACTTTGTCCAGGTTATGTGGGACTAAGAACCTAGATTGGTGCAGAACATCTTTGTAAAGATCTCGGCACCTCACTGGTGTTCTTAACCTCCCTGCTTGAACACAGGAGATCTGGAGTCACATCAGCTTTGGCTGAGTCAGTTTTCTGAGCTTCTGTTTCTTATGTCTGAGATGGAGATAATAATGTGTGCACAACCTCCTGAGGTCATAGTGAGAAATGGTGAGAAGAAAAGGCCATTGTAGTCTGTTAAAGTATGCTGAACTATCATCATTGTGTCTCAGAAGTCTTCCTGGTCGTGATGGCCTTGGTAACTGCCTGGAACTGCTCCTTAGGGGCTTGGCATAGTTCCCTACATCCAGAGAGTGCTTTGGGAAGCATAGGGCTTTTTCTGCTACCCAAGGGTGGATCAGTTATAATATCATGGGATAGAGATTTCTGAGGTAATAGTACATTGAGAATTCGCCTCAGCGACTACCCCAGTCTACTTGTCCTTGAGTCCAGTGAAAAATCTCAGAAGGCTTCTTAAAATTTAAAAGATTTCTTAGAAGTATTCCCAGACTTTGCAAGGTTTGTGGTTGGAAATGCCCTAAGCAGAGTTATCTTATGTGCTGCCTTCTGCAGGAAGTACCCTGGGTAATATAGTTTGAAGCATTTCAGATGGTGTTACTCTTGACAGGGCCAAGAGATAGAGTTTCTAACCATGGTAAGATGTCTTGGGCAAGGCCTTAGATCTGTGATTTTATTTCGAATATTTATTTATTGAGAGACAGGGTCTCACTATATAGCCCTGGTTGTCCTGGAACCTCGCTCTGTAGACCAGACTGGCCTTGAACTCACAGAGATCTGCCTGCCTCTGCCTCCTCAGTGCTGGGATAAAGATATGTGCCACTGCCTGGCCTTGTCTTGTGCTTTTAGGTTTTTATTTATTTTTTTATTTTAGTGTGTGTGTGTGTGTGTGTGTGTGTGTGTGTTCTGTTAGAAAGTAGAGGATAGTCTCATTGTCACAATTATTGTTTTGCCTCCCCTATTTAAAACAAAATAAACACAAACAAACATGATCTTAGCAGAATTTCAGGACAGCCAGGGCTATGTAGAGAAATCCTGTCTACAACAAACAAACAAGACATAGTCTTGCTTTGTTGCTGGCTTTGCGCTCCTGGGCTCAAGCAGTCCTAATTTAGTATTTTGTTTTCAGAATCCTTTACCATCATCTTTTTCCATAATCAACCATCTCACAGCATTACATGTATCATTACAATATTAGATCTTATCTTGTACTTATAAGAACTTATATGTTCTTTTCTTTTAGTTGGATAGGACTCCTTGAGGACAGAGATCATACTGTTGAATTTCAGGGCTGGGGAAGGGCTTATTGTGTAAGCATGAAGACCTGACTTTGATCCCCAGCACCCATCTAAATGTCATGCAGATAGGTCTAACTCCTCCAGTATTGAGGGACGCCTGCCTCTGCCTTCTCAGTGCTGGGATTAAAGGTGTGTGCCACCACTGCCTAGCAAGGATTTGCAATTTAAAAAGAAAAATTCAGGGAAAAAAAGTTTCACTGATAAGTGGTGTGGTGTTTGTAAAAAGACTTAAAGAAGGTGATGCCTCTTGGATGCTCTAGAGGGCTGTTGTGTGGAGGGAACAGCCAGATCTCATGGTGTCCACTTGATAGAAGGGTGAATGAGTACAAATAGCAACCAATATCCAGTTTACACTTTTGTGTCTCTCTCTTTAGGCTTGTCTTTGCAGTTTCCAGTTGCCATGAGGAAGCCTCGACGAAAGTCACGGCCGAATGCCGAGGGCCGGAGATCCCCATCCCCATACAGTCTTAAGTGTTCACCCACACGAGAGACCTTGACATATGCCCAAGCCCAGAGGATTGTTGAAGTGGACATTGATGGCCGCCTCCATCGTATCAGCATTTATGACCCACTCAAGATCATCACCGAAGATGAGCTCACTGCTCAGGACATCACTGAATGCAACAGTAACAAGGAAAATAGTGAGCAGCCTCAATTTCCTGCCAAGTCCAAGAAATCCTCATCTAAAGGCAAGAAGAAGGAGTCCTGTTCCAAACATGCATCTGGCACCGCTTTCCATCTCCCACAGCCCAGCTTTCGTGTGGTGGATACAGGTAGCCAGCCGGAAGCACCCCCATTGCCCGCTGCTTATTACCGCTACATTGAGAAGCCTCCAGAAGACCTGGACGCAGAGGTAGAATATGACATGGATGAGGAGGACCTTGCCTGGCTAGACATGGTAAACGAGAAGCGTCGAGCAGATGGGCACAGTTCAGTGTCGGCAGATACCTTCGAGCTGCTGGTGGACCGGCTTGAGAAAGAGTCATACCTGGAAAGTCGCAGTAGCGGGGCCCAGCAATCACTAATCGATGAGGATGCCTTCTGCTGCGTGTGCCTGGATGATGAATGCCACAACAGCAATGTAATCCTGTTCTGTGACATCTGCAACTTAGCTGTGCACCAAGAGTGCTATGGTGTCCCCTACATCCCAGAGGGCCAGTGGCTGTGTCGCTGCTGCCTGCAGTCTCCCTCTCGGCCGGTGGATTGTGTTCTCTGCCCCAATAAAGGTGGGGCCTTCAAACAGACCAGCGATGGCCACTGGGCCCATGTAGTCTGTGCCATCTGGATCCCTGAGGTCTGCTTTGCTAATACCGTGTTCCTGGAGCCTATTGAGGGCATTGACAACATTCCACCTGCCCGCTGGAAGCTAACCTGTTATATCTGCAAGCAGAAAGGGCTGGGTGCAGCTATCCAGTGCCATAAGGTGAACTGCTACACTGCCTTCCATGTGACATGTGCGCAGCGGGCTGGACTCTTCATGAAGATTGAGCCCATGAGAGAAACGAGCCTCAATGGCACCATCTTTACTGTGCGAAAGACCGCCTACTGTGAGGCCCACTCTCCTAGTATTGCCCCTGCTAGGAGGAAGGGTGACTCGCCCAGGAGCCTCAGCGAGGTGGGGGATGAGGATGGTCTGAAAGAGGGTGGTGGGGAGGATGAAGAGGAAGAAGCAGAAGAGGAAGACCAGGAAGGCCAAGGTGGGGTGGGCAGCCCCCTCAAGGGGGTGTCCAAGAAGAACAAGATGAGTTTAAAGCAGAAGATCAAGAAGGAGCCAGAGGAAGCTGGCCGAGTGACACCCTCCACCACTGTCCCCATGGTCACTGTCCCACAGATACCCTCTTACAGGTGAGCTTCATCAGGAGGGCTCTTGAGGGACTCTTGGTTTGGTCTTCACCTTAGGCCAGGTCTTCTCCAAATGTGGTTGATGGATATCTGACCTCCTCTGGGCTCCCAAATTCAAGCTTGTTCTTCAGAACCAGGGCCTGATTTGTGCTTTTGTCCATGCCTTCTGAGTAATGTGTTTCCTCTGGTTCACAGTGACATAAATCACTTATATTGCTTAGAAACTTGGGTGACAATGTATCAACTGAGGTGGTAGTTTTCACAGTGGCAGTAAATAGCATTGTGAATAGGATAATCCTCCACCAATTTCTAGGTGGTTATCGTTTCTGGTCTTCCTACATGCAGGCTGTGTCCTTTGCATTACCTCATCTTTGTGACAACCCCAAGGGCTCTTAAACAGGGCTCCTCAAAACCCATGTGGGGACAGAACTCCAGCAAAATGGGGAGTTAATGTGTTAAGGGTTCAATACCTGCCTTCCAAAAAGCTCTGTCCTGGAAAAGATGGGGACTTTTTATTTACAGGGGACGTGGGAGGGGTGTTCCTCCTTGAGAAGATTTAGATTCAGGGGAAAGTTCAGCTTTATAACCAAGCCACATGGACCTCCCTGAGAGTCTGCAGAGAGATCACTGTGTCTGTGTTAAACTCTCAGGTGTGGCAGCTGGGGCTGCTGGAGGATTGGGAGCTTAGCAGGGAAGATTTTCCAGAAGACACCATCTCAAGGTGATTCCTTTAAAGTTTATACCATGGTAGCTGGGTATGTTGATATATGCCTTTAATCCCAGCACTTGGGAGGCAGAGTCAGGTGAATTCCAGGGAATTTAAGTCTAACTCTAACCTGTTCTACATAGTTAAGTTCTAGGCCAGCAAGGGCGACACAGGGAGACCGTGTCCAAATAAAAAGAGTCTATAGCATTAGAGAAGGAAGGAAGGAATCTTGGAGACTATTCATCTAATGTAGTCCTTGCACCTTCTCCCATATTCCCAGATGAAGAAACCACAGCCACAGGAGGTAACATGGTTTGCTACTTTGTTCAGTCAATGAGGTGTTTATTGAGCACTTACTACATGCCACATCCTGTTCTAAGGGGTGGGGTTAGGTGGAAAGGGGCAGATTCTGGGCTGTAAGTGCTAGGCTGTCTTCTGCCCCAGTTTCAATGAGAAGGTTAGGGATAAAGCAGTACTGGCAGGTTGTAGGAAATCAGTCATATGTGGGAACAGGCGGCCAGACTTGCTGCACTGGGAAGATAGCAGAACAAGATGAGGACAGGGAGCACCTCCTGAATGTGTCTTCTAGACACAGAGCTGGCCTGGCTTATCTTTCTTGAGGTAACTGGGTCAGTGCTTAGTCCCCGTTTGCAGGGTGTCTGTGCCCTGGGGCTAGCTTTTGGTTGTTATAGCTGCTGTTTGAGGAGCTGCTCTACTGGCTAAGAACAAACATACTATTTAATACTTTGTGTGACCTTTGGTAAGTTGCTTAATTGCACTAAGCCTGGGTTTGTGAGCAAACTCACCAGACAGAGTTGTGAGAAATAAATGAGGCAATATGAGTCAAATACTTAGCACAGTACCTGGCGGATAGTAAGCGCTCAATAAATGGTGGCTGCTGCTGCTGCTGCTGCTATTGGTATTCTTCCCCTACCTGTACAAATGCTGTTCACCCCACCATGGCCAAGAGGCAGGGGGAGGAGCTAGCCTGCAGGTGGGCAGGTGTGCTTGGCATGGGTGTTGGTGGGGATCTGTCCTTTGGAGAAAGGCCTAGGTAAGCTTGGCTTTGGGGAAAAGAACATCTGACTGGAGATGGAAACAGCATTGATGGGCAGTGCCTGCCCAACACGCCCATCTCTTAAGTTTCACCTCGATTAGCTACACTTGGTTCTCTTCCTGTGGAGTGGGGCGAAGAGATAAAGCAGAGGAAAGTACAAGAGCACTGGAGCCTTGCTTACCGTGGGTTCGTACTGTAGCAGTGAAGGGGTCCCACCAGGGGCCACCATCTTAGCTGCATTAGGAACATTGGTCTATCCAACTTGTGTTCCTCGGGTGCTGCCCATGCTTTGTGATGTGGGGACAGTGCTGCTCTGGAAGGTGTTTACTGGACCATCTTCTGCTCTCCTCCCAAGTGTTATAAGTTTAAACCTAGATCCTAAGACTTTGCTGGCTACAATTTGAGAGCTCATATATTCTTATATGTTTAGATTTTTGTAATTGTTTTTCTCCTTTTTCTATTTGGTTAGAAATTAGGCATTTTTTTTTATAGGATGCTAAGATTTTTTTAAATGAAAAATCAAAGGTCAGCTGGGTACATGCCTGTAATTTCCAGTTACTTGGGAGGCTGAGGCAGGAGGATCATAAGTACCCTGCCAGACTGAGTACTATAGCAAGACCCTATCTCACACACATGCACACACACACAAAACCCCTCAGATGTCAGATTACTCTGAAGAGTTACATTTGGATACAGAAAGCAGTAACCTGGCATACTTTCTTTGAGCTTGGTTGTGGGCTACCTCAGGGTCTAGTGAGATCCTCAGGCACAAAAGGCAGGAAACTGGCCACATAGCACACAGCTTACCCAAATTTCTGTTTTCTTCTTGTTGCGTTCATCAAGAGGAGGCTGTGAGTTAGGAGCACAGGCCTGTCTCTCAGTCCCTGGACTGAGAGCATGGGGCACCAGGCAGCAGGGCTTCTGTGAGAGGGCTCCTTTTGCAGCACAGGACTGCAGGACAGGATGGAAAAGCAGGTGAAAACATGACTGTCACTCAGTCTGAGCTGTTTTAACTCTGCTGCCTTTTCTCAGCTCTTACCTGAGGTGAGACATTTGGTCACCATTCTGTCTTCCTCTCTAAGGTTTGGAGGTGAGCTGAGATCTAGGTAGGATGCGCAGCTGTGTGTTGCTTGAGCTTCCCACTGACCTGTCTCTCACTCCCCCTGTACCCCTGCTCAAGGTTGAACAAGATCTGTAGTGGTCTGTCCTTTCAGAGGAAAACCCAGTTCATGCAGAGGCTTCACAACTACTGGCTGTTGAAACGGCAGGCTCGGAATGGTGTTCCCCTCATCAGGCGCCTGCACTCCCACCTGCAGTCCCAGAGAAATGCTGATCAGGTAGGTACAGTGATGATGGTGGAGAGTCCTAGAGGACGGTGAGGAGTAGAGAAGGTTGCCAGGAGTAGAGATGTGGAGGTGGGTGGTCGTCATCCTCCATGAACCTTCCGTGTAGCCTTGACCTGTAGGGATCACCTCAGACCTGATGGCAGCTCCTCCTGGAGGGAGGCGCTTTGCATTGGTTCGTGTACCGATGGACTTCAGACAAGCTGTTCCTCTCGGATGGATTTGACCAGACCAGTTCTCTGCTTCTCTCCCTGTGTCTCCCATCTGTCTGGCCTATCTGTAGTTTGTCTGTTGGCTGCTCTGTGTGTGTGTGTTTGTGTGTGTGTGTGGGGGGGGGTCTGTCATGCCTCTGAGTTGTGCTGTGTCTGTGTATGATGTCTGTCGTGCCTGTACCTAACAAAGGGCTTTCTTCTATTTGGACAGCCCACAAAACATGGCATGGGGACCAAATGACGGATTCTGAATTTTGTTTGTTTGTTTTAGATTTATTTTATGTGCATGGGTGTTTTGCCTGAATGGATGTCTGTGCACCTTGTGGGCGTCTGTTGTCTACAAAGACCAGAAAAGAGAAGGTGTTGGATGACTTGGTTATTAGCCACCACTTGCTTGCTGGGAACTGAGCCCTCTGCAAGAGCAGCCAGTACTCTTAACTGCTGTACCATCTCTCTAGCCCAAACTCCTTACAGAAAGCTCTACAGTCTACAAGGAAGAGGTCATTTTAGCCCTTTCCTCTTCAGAGGCACTCAATACTACAAAGAGACCTTAACAAGCTATATCTACATGTTGTTTCCAAAATTGCACTCACACACACACCTCTCTCTCTCTCTCTCTCTCTCTCTCTCTCCTCTCTCTCTCCCTCTCTCCCTCTCTCTCCCTCTCTCCCTCTCTCTCCCTCTCTCCACACCCCCAGTTTTCACCTTGACTTATGGTTGATACTATGGATGGCTGTATCCACAAATTTCAGTTTATGTTACCAATTTTTTTTTTTTTTTGCTTTAAGCTGTTACATTCTTGTGCTTCAAATGCTGAGCTTCCTCCCCCTCAGCCATGGTGACCTCTTCCAGGACTGGATTCACTAGTTGTCTTTTTTTACTTTTTAAGTGCAGGAGGGAGCCTGCGTTTGCATGCACATGTATTTGTACAGTAGTGCAGGTGCATGTAGAGACTAGAAGCAGATACCCTGGAGCTGGAGTTACAAGAGGTTGTCCTCTGCAAGTCTTAACCCCTGAGCCATTTCTCTAGCCCCGGAGTCACTGGGTTTTGGTGTTTTACCAAAGTATTTTCAAACCTCAAGCCACTAGTGAGAACTTCACTTTGTTTTCTAGCCAAGGCAAAGCTCCAGGGTGAGATTCTTTCAACCCTCTGTCCTGAAATCCTTACCAGCTGTGAGGGCCATAGCTGAGCAACCATGTGTCTGGGGCTGGTGAAGCAGTCCTTGGTGACCCTTCACTGTTCTTGTGCAGCACCAGGCCCCTTGGAGGAAAGGTCCTGGGTGGTGTTGGGGGAAGGGCTCTTAGCAGCCTTGGGTAGGGAAAAGGCGGCATTTCCTAAATATTCCTAAATGTTGAAGCCCTCCGAGGCTGAAGCAGGAACTGTGGGAAAGAAGGAGGCCACAGCCCCCTGTTCTTGCCTTGCCCAGAGGGAGCAGGATGAGAAGACAAGTGCAGTGAAGGAAGAGCTGAAGTACTGGCAGAAGCTCCGGCACGACCTGGAGCGGGCACGGCTGCTGATCGAGCTCATTCGAAAGAGGGAGAAGCTCAAGCGGGAACAGGTGAGCAGAGCCTAACCCCGCTCTCCATACCTTTCTGTCTGTGGCATCAGGGGACTCGGGGCAAGTCTCTGGTGCTGAGCACTGTGGGCTGTGTGGTCTGCCCACTTGAAATTGGGTAGAGTGCTTCTGGTGGCATCTGTGTTTTGTGGTTCAGCTCCTTTGGGCTAGAGCCTAAGCTTTCTTAGTCCCTCATGCCCGAGCCCATGACTGCAGTTTCTGATTCAGTTTTTGGAGGGAGATTGACCTGAATGTTTTGAAAAGCTTCTGGAGCCTTGGCATGGCATTATAAGATAACAACCTCCAGCCTGAGATTCTCCCTGGGCCTTAGGCATTTATGGACTTGGAGTCATTTTAAATGTTTAGCCTCAGTTCAAAAACATGCTATAAGTCCCTGACCACAGGGTTGGTGGTATAACATATGGTTTAGGGGCACAAGGTGTGTTGTCAGACTGGGGCTAAAGCCTGTCTCTGTTACTTTCTATTTCTGTAGCACTAAACAAACTACTTAATCTCTGAATACCTCCACTTCGTCATCTTCAGTATAGCTAACAGCAGAGCTGACATTGTAGAGATGGTCTCATGTATGTAAAAGTAGAGAATAGTGCCTGGCACATAGTCAGGGTTGGCAAAGTGGTAACTGCTGTTATTATTAACAGTAGTACTGGTGCTCTGCCCTGCTGGAGTACTCCGCACATGGCACAGAGCAAATATTATTAACTGAATGGATGACAAGCCCAAACTGTTCTCTCTAGTCCAAGAATAGCAGCTGTTACTTGCATGCTTTCAAGGCCTGGGTTAAAACAGTTTTTCTTTCATTCAGTTCAAGTATAAACCCTTTTCTCCTCAGTAAGCAGCTTGAGTTCAGTGCTGCATCCTGGGTGTTGCATGTGTGGCTAAGGAGGATCTCTCAAGATCTCCTTAGGCTTGGTTTTATAGCTTAGATTGTCTCCCTGGGTCTGGTTAGGTAGGCAGGTTTATGTTGATGTGAACAAGAGGCAGGAAGGAGCTTGTCTGTCTCATCCATGGCATTGTCATGTTTCATGTCAGAGCACACATGTAAAATAACATTGCACAGGGTACCACTGCAGGTGCTGCTTGAGTGGTGAGCCTAGATTCCCTGGTCACCCTGAGCCTGCACAAACATTCTCAGTGAGAGCTCTCAGTGCTTATGAGACACACATGTGCTCACATTCTGGTTCATCCGTGTGCTTGCACTCAGGCCCATGCTCACATGCTTTCTCAGTCATTTTCCAATCAGGTAACCCATGGCATTTCAATCATGGTGTCATCAAACTTTGTGTATCATAGTTATAAACTGAACTATTAATTTCTGCTTCAGTTACCTTCATTAATTAAGGTAATATAGGGAGAAGAACAGTGTGGCATGATGGTCTGGAGTACTCTGTGGAAACCAAATAAAGCTTCATGCTAACTTTGCTCCATTAGCTGTGTGACCTGGAGTCAATTACCTGGTTTCTCTGTCCCCACTTCTTTGTTAAATGTCAGTCTGTACCTGCCTGGCACACTCACTTAATGTCACACAAAATGCCTAGACTGGCCCACACATCCCCTCCATAACATATGTGCATAACTAAAAATAAAATAAATCTTAAAAATGCATGCTTAGGCCATTGCTTGGGACCTAGCATGGGTTATAAAAGTGTTAATTATTATAATCAATAATTATAATTACTTCTGTAAGTTTTGGTACGGTTCTTTTTGTTTTGTTTTGAGAAACCCTGTCTCAAAATCTTGTGAAGATTTATTGCACATGATTGATGACAACCAGGTTAAAGGTTTGGTGCCTCTTTGTTGAGGCACTCTGGTCATTCCTACTGTCATTACAGGTCAGGGTGCAGCAGGCTGCCATGGAGCTGGAGCTGATGCCATTTACAGTCCTGCTTAGGACAACCCTGGACCTGCTGCAGGAGAAGGACCCTGCTCACATCTTTGCTGAACCTGTCAGCCTGAGTGAGGCAAGTTGCCCCTCCTAGCATCAAGCCTGTCCTGGAAATAGCCTCTGAGTAGGCCAAGGAAGGGGTCGGGCCACAGGGCATCCAGAACTGAGAGTGGGGTGGTGTCTGGCAGGTGCCTGGGTAAACCACACCCCTCGGGCTCTCAGTGAGCCTGACATGGCCACAGCAGAAAGTTGGGTGTGCCTGTGTGGCCCATAAATAGTTGTTGTAATTGTACAGGTTTTATATGTTTAGGTTCCAGATTACCTGGAATTCATATCCAAGCCAATGGATTTTTCTACTATGAGGCGGAAGCTGGAATCTCACCTGTACCACACCTTGGAGGAGTTTGAGGAGGACTTTAACCTTATAGTTGCCAACTGCATGAAGTATAATGCTAAAGACACAATTTTCCACCGAGCAGCTGTCCGCCTGAGGGACCTGGGAGGGGCCATCCTGCGACATGCCCGTCGGCAGGCAGAGAACATCGGCTATGATCCTGAGAGGGGCACCCACTTGCCCGAGTCACCCAAATTGGAAGACTTTTACCGATTCTCCTGGGAGGATGGTGAGAAGCTTGGATGGGTAGGGAGGAGAAGGAAGAGGGAGAGAGGCAAAGACAGGGCCCAGAAAGCCCAGAGTCAGGGTGGGCCTTGGAGGTGTGAAACAACCATTGGGAACCAATGAAGGTGCAAAACAACCATTGGGAACCAATGCTCAGTGTGGGACTGGAATAATTCTGAGGCTTCAACCGGTACACTGAGTGCCTGCTGAGTGGTAGGAAACTGTGTGTTTAGAAAGCCACGGCCTCTCCAGGCATCTTCTCCTGGAGAAGTGTAGTCCTGGAGCATGGAGTGGGAGGACCAGAATGTAGACTGCCTGTGAGCACCACACTACCCTGCCTGTCTCTGCTATTGCATAGTCACCCAGGCCAGGGACTGCTCAGCCACTGCATGCCTGCTGTATGACCACAGATGTAACTGA
Source organism: Cricetiscus sungorus (assembly GCA_030556225.1). Taxonomy (NCBI): domain Eukaryota; kingdom Metazoa; phylum Chordata; class Mammalia; order Rodentia; family Cricetidae; genus Cricetiscus; species Cricetiscus sungorus. The sequence continues at coordinate 52,058,964 of JANBXA010000600.1, forward strand.
ATTGCTTCCTGTAGTTGTTTTCCACATTCCAACCTATCATTTCTAGTAAGCAGCATTGTAGGGTCAAACCCCACACTGACATTGTTGGAAGTCACTGGTCTCGCCATTCCAGGAGCTCATTTTGTATCCAGAAGATTTCTCTGGCCCTGCGTGGGGCCCATGCTTCAGCCTTTTCTGTCCTCCCTTTCTCCCTGACAGTGGACAACATCCTCATCCCAGAGAACCGGGCCCATCTGTCCCCAGAGGTGCAGCTGAAGGAGCTGCTGGAGAAACTGGATCTGGTGAGCGCTATGCGGTCCAGCGGGGCCCGCACCCGTCGTGTCCGCATGCTACGCAGGGAGATCAATGCCCTTCGGCAAAAGCTAGCGCAGCCAGCGCCACCACAGCTACTGTCACTGAACAAGACAGTGTCCAATGGGGAGCTGGCAGCAGGACCTCGGGGGGACACAGCTGTGCTGGAACAGGCCCTGCAGGAGGAGCCAGAAGACGATGGGGACAGAGGTGAGAGAGGGTCACAGGCAAGGTGCTGGGGTGGGTAGATTAGTTAGGAGGAATAAGAGGCTAACATCTCTTGAGAGTGTCTTCCCCTGAGTATAGGTTTGACCCTGCAGGTAAGCAAAACCCTTGGAAAGGGTCTCCCTCATATCATCTTTGTGATGCTATTACAGATGTTTAACAACAGTGGAGAATACAATTTATTTATCAAAGTAGATTTTGGGTCTTGTATGTCTGGGCTCTCAGGGGACCCAGGGCTTCTGGAATGGTTAGGTGCAGGGTTGAGGGAGGGTCATAGAGATTAGGGTGCTGGAGCCCAGTAGCTATGTACTAGTTAAGTATGAGGCAATTTTGCACCTGATACAGTGGCACTGTACATTGTAGCTCAATGGCTCATTCTACCACTCTGGTGACTTTCTGAGAACAGGTTAGACTGCAATGTGAGAGGTTAAGGGAAGGGATGTTAAAACCCTTCTTCTGGCCTGGACTCTTTGCAATTTTGTGTGTATTGTTATTTTGCTTGCATATATGCCTCTGTGAGGGTATCAGATCCTCTGGAATTGGAGTTATAGGCAATTGTGAGCCACCATGGAGGTGCTGGTAATTGAACCCTGGTCCTCTGGAAGAGCAGCCAGTGCTCTTAACCACGGAACCATCTCTCCACCTCCCCCCCCCTTTTTTTTTTCTTTTTTTTTGACAGGCTTTCTCTGTGTAACCCTGGCTGTCCTAGAACTCACTCTGTAGATCAGGCTAGCCTCGAACTCACAGAGATCCACCTGCCTAGGATCCTGGGATCCACAGTGCTAGGAAAAGTGGCAGTCAAGTACTGCCGCCCAGCTTGACTCTTGGTTTTGATCCCAGCTGGCCAAGGCTGTAGGCTATCCTGGACAGCTGTGTCAGACTATAAAAGGCCTAATTGATTTAAGCAGGTGGCTTTCTCAAGTGTAAAGTGACATTTGCAGCTGTGTTATGAGAGTAGTTACCTGGTAAGCCGTCTAAACTGTCCCCTACCTTAGTAATTTAAGGGCATGATTCTCAAAAGCTCAGGAGCCATTTATGAGCTAAACTGTTTCCCATGCCTTCCCTTTGGTGAGGATGGTTATCTCACTGGTGCCCTCTCCCTGAGCACCAGTTTGGGGAGGCCTGCCACTCACATAGTTTAAACATGGTGGTTATCTCTTTTTGGTAAGGCTCAAGTTGAAGAGACTGGCCCGTTTTATTGTAGGTCAGGGACAGGATTGAGAAGCTACATAGGCTCTACATCAGAAGGCTCTTCATAATTTTTGTAGGGCAGTCAACATGTCACCTGAGTTCTACTCATGCACAGTAACCAGTTGTCCTAGCATCGACATGGGGGTTTCAAGATAAAGACAAAGATGTTCACATGGGGAGGTCTGGGCTATGGCTTGGGAGTAAAATTCCAAGTGGAGCAGACTGTTTGGGAACCTCTGACTTAATGCCCTTGGTCTGAGTCCCTACATCTGCAAACACCATTTCTGCCTGCTGTGTGCCCTCACAAAACAAAGCTGAGGACAGGTGAGAATCATAATCCTCCAGTCTGTGTAGCTGAAACCTCATTTAATTACTGACTAAGCAGGCGGCTTCCTTGGGTATGAGTGACATTTGCAACACACATTATTAGGGCCACAGGGCGTCTGTCTTCCCTGTGTGATTTGCCTTCATTTGTTCTGTAGTATAATGTAGGTTTAAAATTCTTTAGAAAACTTCCTAATTGATTCTAACACAGAGCAAGGATTGAGAACTATTACATGTGAACTAAGCTCATCCTCCTTCTAACTTTTGCTTAGACCTGAGGTCTAAGAGGTATCAAAGCCATGAAACAGCTCATGCTTTAGGTCCCTGCTTATCAGAGTCGATATATGGCTTGTAGGAGTAGACTGTTGCTAGAATGTTCAAGCAGGTTCTCTTTTTCTCTAACAGATGATTCCAAATTGCCTGCCCCACCAACCCTGGAGCCTACGGGGCCTGCACCGTCCTTGTCTGAACAGGAGTCCCCTCCAGATCCCCCCACCCTGAAACCCATCAGTGACAATAAGCCTTCAAGCCGGTCCCTGAAGTCCCGGAAGGTGGAAGAGGAGGAGCTCTTGGAGAAATCAGCCCATCAGCTGGGGAGTGAGCCCTTGCAATGTTTGCTTAGTGACAATGGCATTGATAGACTGTCTCTCATAAACCCTGACAGCCCTCCTGGCACCCCTCTCAGTGGGGCGGGTCGACGTACATCAGTCCTCTTCAAGAAGGCCAAGGATGGGGTTAAGCTGCAGAGGGGTCCAGATGGGACCCTGGAGAATGGCGAGGACAGTGGCACAGTGGGCTTTCCTGCTTCTCCAGCCAGCACAGAAGATGAGCACTGTTCAAGGAAGCGGCCAAGGAGTGGGAGCTGTAGTGACAGTGAAGGGGAGAGGTTCCCTCAGCAGGAGGAAGAAACAGGTGATCCTGCCTGTGACTTCTTTTGCTATTTCTAATCTGCTTTCATGCTTTGTTTTGCCAGGGGCACCCTGCCCTGTCAGCCAGCTCCAGTGGCCTCTGAGAAAGAGGCTTAGAGCAGTTGTTTTTAGAGGGCCAGGTTGCATATTGGACTATCACTGACCTTGATGGGAATGTAAGACTTTATGTGGTAAAATGGGTCATACTGTCACATCAGTTTGCTCTTGGGATGCTTTTATCAGACACTGTGTTGGGCACTGGAGGAAAATTAGTGAACAAAACACAAAAAATCTCTTACAGAAGAAATAGACTAAAAGCAAATCAAGGCTCTTGTATTAGGAACTTTGGAGACAAAAAAACCCCAAAAAACAGGTCAAACCATCAGAGAAGAGGGCAGAGAGTTGAGTGGCATGAGACAGAGCCTAAAGGGAAGGGGGCATTTGAGTAAAGATTTGAAGGAGCTGAAGGTATGAGCTGTTTGTATCTAGGGTAAGAATATTTTAAGGACAGATGAACAGATGCCTTGGAGGTGTGAACACACTTGCATGTCCGCAGAGCAGCAAAGGAGCCAGCTGCTGCCATGTGTGGAGGGGAGGTCACAGAGCAGATCACAGGGGCTAATAAGTCAGGCCCAGTCTCAGCTCCTCTAAGTAGTTGAGAAATCACAGAGCCCATGTGGTTGGCTGTTGGGTAGCAGCCAGAGCCATTTCAGGGAACTTGACCCGGAGTTAGGAAGACTTCTCTTGAAGGTGGTACCTGAGCTGGCCCTGAAGGTGAGAGTAGCTGTTGTGAAGAGCCTAGGGCCTTCTGAGCATGTGACCCCAGGTAGGAAGACATCCTTTCAAGGACAGCTCAGTGGGCATTCACTGTGGCCTCAGGCACCTAAGCACAGGTGGGGCCCTGGTTGGGTAGGACATCTGCTGTTCACTTTTGCTTCTTCTCTCTCTCATCATTTGTGCAGTGTCTCTGACTTGTGGGGCCAACTCTTGCTTTTTCTCTCTTCCCTTTTTCCGGTGCTCCCTTCCCTTTCCCTCCCCCTCCCTTCTTTCATCTCCTTCCCTCCCCTCCCCTCCCCATAGGCTAGACGTTTAGGCTATTAGAGCAAGAGCTTGAAGTTCGGATCTGACTTCCCATTGGCTGTGTGGCCTGGAGGGAGTTGATCTGCCTGAGCCTGCTTGGTCTTACTGGTGTGGAGGGATAAGGTTGGAGCGGATTAGGAACACAGCAGATAGCAGTCAACATAGCAGCTTTTGTCATCTTTTCAGCTGTGTGTCTCAGCCAAACAGCGTGGAGAACACTGCTAAAAACAAAAGCCTTTTGCTGGTAGGAACATCAGGCCCATTGACCTGGAGCCCTGCTGCTTGGGGATGCTAAAACAGTGTCCCTTTCCTAGCCCCCACATGCTGGCACTTGGGAACACATGTTTACAACTGTCTTTGGAGCTTAGAAAGCAGGCATTGATCCTTTGCAGGCAATACACAGTGGGGTTCTGCGGCTCACATTGAGGTCATCATATTAGAGGAAGGGCCAGGTTAGGAAAGCCAAATCTTGGCTCAGGAACCTGCTCTCACAAGTATGGCTGGCCTCATGATTTTTTTGGCCAAGGTGTCTGTCACAGTTCTCAAATCAGGCCTGATCCACCTTCAGCCTTGGTTCAATGGTCAGAGTTATGTAGGACTCTGAAGTTAGAATTCAATACATTTAAAAAAGGAATCCTTCATGGTAAGATAAACCTAGGACAATGAAACTGTTCCCTCTACCTGAGGTGCCTTGCTGAAAAAGGATCCATACCAAACAGCATCCTCTATTTCACAAAAGGCAAGGGCCAAGCTCAACCTGGAGCCAGGGTTTTGATGCTCCATTCTGCAATGATCTGGGCTGTCTGTCTGCCCTCTTCCAACTCTCACTAGCTCTGTAAGATCTCTCTGGGTATAGCTGACCCTGAGCCCTTCTCCTGCCATCGACCCCAAAGGGACGTAAGGGGAGGGCTTGTGAGTGTTTATTAGCAGAGGTGGGTGACTCCTCCAGGCAAAGAAACTCCCTGCTAACTGAGGTTCAAAATTAGAGTAGGTCCAGGGGCCTGTGAGCTTTCCCAGGTGGAAAAGTCTTACCCTGGTATTCATGTGCGTGCTGCTCAAGTAATACAGTCTGCTCACTGACTAACATTCTCCATGAGGGTCCCTCTGCCACCTAAGATGCAGTCCTTAGGGGAGGAACAGCTTCCCACCCACTCCATTCCTCTGAGACAGGTTCTGACACTGAGGCATGTGTCAGGGAAGGGAGGTTCTGCATTCAGGGCTCACTCTGTGTGTCCTTGGCAGGAGTGACTAACGGCTTTGGAAAACACACCGAAAGCGGGTCTGACTCGGAATGTAGTTTGGGTCTCAGTGGAGGACTGGCGTTTGAAGCTGGCAGGTAAGGACATTTACCCACAAAGCTCGGGCAGCCTCGAGACCGCCTTTTTCTTAATTCTCTATTCGGTGGCAGGCTGGGCTTCCTTATTTTGTTCTCACTACCCTTTCCTCAGGCTCTGGTCTGTACCTGGGAGCCCTGACCCTTGATTGTCAGATCTGCTCTGACAGAAGAGTAGTGTTGATGTGTTTATTGGGCTCTGTCTCCTGTTGCCCAGTGAAGCTACCATTTGAGACACACACACCTTGTACATACACACATGGATAACACAGCTTGTTTTGACTAAGCAAGCCTCTTAGGGTTTCATAGGGTTGGTCTCTTTGGTTTGTTGGAGCTTCTGTTCTGTGATGCTGAGGGCCTTACATATGCTAGGTAAGTGTTCTACTAGTAAGTTACAACCCAAGCCTTTTTTGGTTTTGTTTTGTCTCTTGACACAGGATTTTGCTGTATAGCCTTGGCTGGACTAGAATTCAGAGCAGTTTTATTGCCTTTGTCTCCCAGGTGCTGAGATTACAGGCATAAATACCACTATGTCTGGATTTAGCCCTTGGTTTTTTGAAATAGGATTGAACTAAGTAGTTCAAACTAGCCTCCAACTCTCAACCCTTGTACCCACCCCCGCTATTCCCAGGTGCTGGACTTATAGACATTTGTCAGCCACACCCAGTGTGCATAGCACCGGCCTCTTCAGAGATACTGTATAGGGATGAGCAAGTATGAAGTTTTAAAGACCCCTTTTCTAAAGGCCCTAGGTTATCCATTGTTGTTGAGAAGGGATGGGCTTCTATTATTGAACCTGAAGGGAGGATTTCTGAGGCAGCCTTCGTTTCTCCCAAGTCTAAGAGTTTACTGAGCTCATTGCTCTGTGCTTTCAAGACTCTGCTTAGAGAGGGCTGCTTGGATGAGAGGTCCTTGGTGCCACAGGGAGAGGTGACTGCTGGGAGAATCCACTGAAGGCTGGTGTGTGCCTGAAGGCATCCAAAGCAGCTTTCACTGGCATGACTTGCTGAGTTTCCTGGTGAAGCTGTGTGGGCCTCCAGTTACACATCGGCTCTGTGCTGTAGAGACAGTTTATACCAAGGCTAGAGAAGACAGACTTCAAAATTTTAGAACATGCTTCTTGCTTGCCCTCAGGTTGGAGTTCCTGGCTTTCTTCAAAAGCAGGTACTTCAGCCAGGCATGGTGGCCCATACTCATATCCCCAACACTTAGGCAACTGAGGTAAGAGAATCAAGAGCTCAAGACCAGCCTAGGCTGTATAGCAAGCCTTGTTTAAAAAACAAAAACAAGGCTGGTAGGTGATGCACGCCTTTAACCCCAGCACTCAGGAGGCAGAGGCAGGCAGATCTCTAGTTTACAGAGTGTGAGTTCCAGGACAGCCAGGACTGTTTTACAGAGAAACCCTGTGTCAAACAAAAACAACAGCTAAAGCTAAGCAAATATGTAAGTGCCTGGAAGTTCACTTTACCTAGGAGGTGGTAGGAGTGAGGTCAACCATCGGTCCCCTACCAGCCCTTGGCCAGGTGCAAAGGATACTGTTTTCCCTCACAAAGGGCACACATCCCAGCCATAGGTCACAAGAAGCAGGCCAGGCCAGCCGACTGGTTCAGGTAATGTTTGCTTTTGTGATGAACTCCAGCCAGTTGCCACGACTTGCTTTCTCCTGAGCTTCTGCTTGATAGAGGAACTGCCCCTAAAAAATATTTCCTTTTTCAATCTGCTTCTCAGAGTTTAAACTGAGAGACTGGGACCTCACAGCTGAAGGTGTGGCTGCCAAACCTGATGGTGTGAGTTCAGTCCCTAGAGTCACACAGTAGAAATAGAGAGCCAGCCCCATTGTGTGTGTGTGTGTGTGTGTGTGTGCACGCGCAACACACACACACACACACACACACACACACACACACACACACACACACTTTAAAAGAAATTGAAGTAAATAAAATTGGAGATTCAAGGGTTCTGACTGTAGAGGTCTCTGTCCCCTTCCCAGCCTGCTTCCTCTCTAGTTCACTAGAAAGAATATAAAGGAAGCTTTTATCTGTTGTACAGAAGTCACATTACCTTTTTGTTCTGATCTGTTTTTGTTTGAAACCGGGTCTCTCAGCTCTGGCTGTCCTGGAACTCACTCTGTGTACCAGGTCGACCTCTGCCTCCTGAGGGCTGGGATTAAAGGCGTGCACTGATTACTAACCCACCCCCAGCCCCTCTTGTCTACTTGCTCCATGGCTGGTCTTTTCCAGTGGTCTTCTGAGCACCTTTCCACTCATTGATGCACCCTGTGACAGTCTCATATATCCCAGACCATGAACTCACTGTGACCGACACTGGCCCTTGGACTCCTGATTCCCTCAGTTCCACCTCTCAGGTGCTAGGATGACATTCATGCCCCACCACGCCCAGCTGTACCCTCCTTTGTGGGTCATTCCTCCCAACTGCTGATAATTGAAGACCTATAGTGTGAGTCACTGTTGTTAAGTTACATGTCAGTTCCCATAGCTTATCTTGTAGAGGAGGTAGATAGAAATTATACATATGCAACTGTAGACTGACTATCTTAAATTGGCCTGGGTCTTTGGGGGCAGTCTGCAAGGCAAGCCTCAGTGTGGTACATCTACCTCATTAGAGCCATACAGAACTTGTTCTGCTGTAGCCTAGTTTCCCATGCCTTCCCTGCCATATTGGCATGCTAGTAGTATAGTAGTGGTCTGTGATACTAGACCTGAAAACATGAAACCATTCCCAGTGTGCATGGTGTGTGTGTGAACTCTGGCTTTTCCACAGCACCACTGGAGTAGTCACTGGTCAGGATCACAGAGGTGATGAGACAAGCTGGCTTTTACTTATCTCTCAGCTGCCTTGCTCTGCTTTTTTTCCTCCTGTGACAGGTTTTGTAGGGTGAATGCCCTGGATCCTCTGTGTGAATTGGGTATTGCTGGTATTGTATCCCAAACAAGTGCCAACTTCACAACTGAAGGACTGTGAGTCATGGTTTTGGTTAAACTGAGTTTTCTTATAATAAATGCAGTTCTGACTCAGTGAAATCCAGTGCCACTCTGTAGCCATTCCCATCCCTTCCTGTGTCTTATTCCATCTAGAGTTTTCTAAGCATTTTGGCTTTTTTTCTTAAAAAAAAAAAAAAAAAAAAAAAAAAAAAAATGACTCAAGGGAGATGCAAGCCAGCCCCCAAGGAAGCAGAATGTGTAGAAAATGAGGCAAAACTGGACATTGGTGGCACACACCTGTAATCCCAGCACTGGGGAGGCATGTGGGTCTCTGTGAGTTCGATGCCATTATTCTACAGAGCTAGTTCCAGGACAGGTTCCAAAGCAATACAGAGAAACCCTGTCTTTGAAAAACCAAAAAAAGGAAAAAAAGAAAATGAGGTAAAAAGCCAGCCATGAGCCATGTATGTGACAAGACATAAATATATATATACATATATATATATATGTATACACACACACACACACATATATATGTGTGTGTGTGTGTGTGTGTGTGTGTGTGTGTGTTAATTTATAGTGGAAGAGTTAGCTAGTAACAAGCCTGAGCTATCAGCTGAGCATTTATGTGTAATATTAAGCCTCTGTCAGTTATTTGGGATTAGTGACTGGGATTGATAAAGAAACATCTGCCTACAATTAACTCATCTTTTAACCATTTTTTCTGGTTGAAAAATTGCAGACCAGCAACATTTTTATTTATTTCTGAGACAAAGTCTTAGTATGTAGCTCATTTGGTTTGAAACTTTGTAGATTGTCTAGCCTCAAAAATCAGAGGTTCATCTGCCTCTGCCTCCCTAGTATTGGGATTAAAATATGTGCCACCAGACCCAGCAGCAATAGTGGTTGTTAAAATTTGATGGGGATGGGGGTTTCCAGCTGCATGATTTTTTCCCCAGAAATGTTCAGATCTAGATTGTGCATTAAAACTACATGAGCTATTTTAAAATGCCAGTGCCTTAGGGCCTGGGTCCATCTTTGGTTATCGCTTCTTTTCCTTCTCTCTCTCTCTCTCTCTCTCTCTCTCTCTCTCTCTCTCTCTCTCTCCCTCCCTCCCTCCCTCCCTCCCTCCCTCCCTCCCTCCCTCCCTCCCTCCCTCTCTCTCTCTCTCTCTCTCTCTCTCTCTCTCTCTCTCTCTTTGAGACAAGTTCTCATTGTATATTCCTGGCTGGCCTAGAACTCGATTTGTAGAACAGGCCGGCCTTAGGCTCACAAAGATCTGCCTGTCTCTGTCTCTCCAGTGCTGGGATTAAAGGCATGTGCCACCATGCCCAGGATTTAACTTCTTTTTTAAAGGTGTTTTATTGCATTTGTGTGTTTTTATGTGTGCCACCATGTTTGTAGCGGTCAGAGGACCAACTTGTAGAACTTATACTCTTTCACCATGTGGGTCTGGGGGATCAAACTCAGGCTTGGCAGCAAGTGCCTTTACCCACTAACCCATCTCACCCACCAGATTTTACTTCTCTGAATAGCATTATTTAGAGAAACGAATTGGTCTCCTTTTTAGTTGGTAAAAAGAAAACAAAACAAAAAAATTCCTATCCAAAAAAAAAAAAAACTTCATACACAAACCATGTGGAAGTGAGAAGTTTTTTGTTTTGTTTTTCAATTAAAAATGTCTTTGCTAATTCTGGAAAGAAGATGTGCCCGTCTTAGAACATTTGGTTGGGAAAGAGGCAAATTTTTGGACCTCAAAAATAAATTGGGTTCTCAAGATGAAGCTTGTGGAGCACAGAGTGCAGATTTGCACAAGTGAGAGAGGGGGCCTCCTCGTGGCTGGACTGTCCTCTGAGAGGCTGAGTTGAGACTGTGTTGGAGTTCTTGCACCGTTTGGGGCTTTTGAGACAGAGTAGACCAGGCTGTCCTGGAACTCACAGAGATTTGCCTGCTCCTGCTTCTGGGATTAAAGGTGTGTGCCACCATGCCCAGCCCCACAGCCTTCACCCTGAATAGAATGCTCCTCTGTGCAAGGGAAGCAGTCCTTCCATCCCTCCATAAGGATGGGGCAGGGGTGGGCTGGCTTCTGTAGACACTCCCAGCTCATATGTGCAATGGGTGACTATTGGCCTGCACAGGAATTGCAGGTAGCGTCTTTGGCTTTGTAGCTCCATGCCTTTAGAGATGGAAAAGCAGGAATGGGTTTGTTACAATTAAAACTGCTCACTTCACCTCTCTGCTCTATGTGCAGTGGTCTGACACCTCCCAAGCGCAGCCGAGGGAAGCCAGCCCTGTCTCGAGTGCCCTTCCTGGAAGGTGTGAACGGAGACTCAGACCACAGTGGCTCAGGTGAGGAGACTATTGAGGCAGAGCTGGGGAAACAGGTGTTCTGAGGGGCAGGCTTTCTGAACTGGTACAATGCAGGGGCTCCCAGTCTGGCTATCAGCCTGTGAGGGGCCCCACACAGACACTGCTAGAGAGATGGCCTTCACTCATGGGCCACTAACTCTCTTTTTTTAAAACTGTCTTCAGTTTGTAGTGTGAGTTTATATTGCTGTGGTGATGACGATCATGACCCAAAGCAACTTGAGGGGAAGATTTTCTTCTCCTTACAGCTTGAGGTCCATCACAAAGGGAGCTCGGCCAGAACTGAAGCAGAAGCCATTGAGGAGTGCTGTGTACTGGCTTGCTCCCCACGGTTTGTTAGCTTGATTTCTTGCACAGCCCAAGACCATATGCCCAGGGGTGGCATTCACCACAGTGGACTGCGCCCTCCCATATCTGTGGTCAGTCAAGAAAATGTCCCACAAGCTTGCCCACAGGCCATTGTGATAGAAGCATTTTCTCAATCAAGATTCCCTCTTCCCAGATGGCCCTAGCTTGCCTCTAAGTTGACCCAAAAACAAAACAAAACAAAACAAAACCTCCCAAACAAAACAAACTAGCTGCCGGCATAATTTGAATAGTTAACACGTGCCCATGGTAACAGAAACCCAGAAGGCTCTTATGAAGGCCTGCATTCCTCTCTGGAGTGTCAGCTGCTGGTTTTTGTTGCTGTTTTTTTTAGAGCTACTTAAATGTATATCTAAGCTGAAACTTGTGTGCATGTTGGAGAGAAGTGAGGAGGGCCCACCGTTCCTTCATAGTATACCCTGGAAATCCTTTGCTTTCTCTCAGCTTCTCAGTGGCCTGTTGTATCAGAGGACTTCATTGGCTTTACTGTAGCTCTCCAGAGACAGACATTTAAAGTGCCTTCATCATCAGGGCTGCGTAGCACAGCCTGTGTGTGGAGGTCATTCCATCCTTGGAACTGTTAGGTTGAAGGGAGGGTGTAGTTGCTCTTTTGGTTGGTGTCGCCTGGCTGTGCTCTCTAGGGTCATCAGTGATAACGTGTGTCGCTCATAACCTCTAACTTTGTAGATTGTGCCTATTTAGCCTAATGGAAAGTGAGGACAAGGTAGGAGCAATGGGATGAGGCTGGGGCTAATTCCCAGATGGAGCAGGGCTGGAGCAGCCTGCTTCTTAACTCAAGGTTGTCTGTCACATGCAGTCTGGATGGCCTGTCTTTAAAGTTTCCCTCTAATGCACAGGGCTCTTGCCCTGTCCAGCACTCCCTCCTGTTTTGGTATCATCTCCTTTCCCAGTGTGTGTTGATGGATGCATGCCTTTAAGCTCCGTTACTTTGTGATTTGTGACTGTCTGCACTCAGATGGCGGGTCTCAGGTCCAGATGAATTTGACCATCTAAGCTTGAAGCGAGGAAGTGGATCTGACACACTTTGTGCTTCTGGTGGTGACATTTTTTTCCCCTTACTTAAAAAACCCCCCATACTAAAACGATGCCAAAGGATATTTAAAAAGAATTGCACTCCCATAGCTCCACCATCTGAGCACAGCTGTCTCCATTTCTGTGTGGCTTCCGTTTCTTTTAGGCACATTTTAACAAGTGCAGATCTGATATGCACACTTTTATATGCAACAGGTTTCACTCGGATACTTTTTCCTGGTTGGCTCATTAGTTCTTTGTGCTGAAACTATTATTGGAACCATCTATCTAACAACCAATGCTTTGTGATTGGCTTATATGTTCTAGTGGACACTGGGTTAACTCCAGCTTTCAGCATACACAATATAATGAATGCACATTTTTGCCCAAAATCCTTTTATTACCTTTCTTATGATAAGTTGTCAAAGAGGGAGTTTACTGAGCAGATGGCTCATCCATTTATTTTAGTGCTCCTGGGACGCTGCACTGAATCGTGTTGCAAAGGGGCCCGACTGGACTGTGGTTTCATTGGTGGATGGCTGCACCCAGTGTTAGGCTTATATCTGTTCATTGTTAATGTTCTTCACCCACTGGTGTCGAAACAGCACCTTTCTTCCTCTAGTTAAGAGTTTTACATCTGTCCTCTCAGATTTGAGCCCTTTTCCTTAGCTGGTGACCTATTCTGTTGACAGTTTGCAGGTGTGGGAAAGGAGAGGTTTCTGTGGTGCTCAGAGCCTTCCTTAGTGAGGCTGAGGAGGTGTAGCTCCTGTCCCAGGCTGGATACCTCGGGTTACCAAAGACCCACCAACCTGCTTGACTTTGCTGGTTTGTGGTGGGGCCGGGTATTTGGATGGCCCCTTGTGACCTGGTCAGAAAGACAATTAACAGATGGTTCCACTGGGATGTTCTTCTCAGGACTTCCCACAGGGAGGACTCCCCACTCAGGTGCAGACAGCAGTGTCTGCTCAAGCTGGGAGATGGCCCTTCTCCCTAAGAGGCCCTGGAGGTGAAGCCCTTATATTTTCTCAGGGGACCTGTCCCAGAATTCAGGTTCAGAGGTTTGTAAACTATAGCTGCCTGCTTTTATACGTCTCATGAGCTAGGAATGGTTTTACATCTTAAGTTAGGAGAAGGATGGTATTTTATAACACGAGAACTATATGAAATTCAAATTTCAGTGTCAGAAACACTAGTTTTGCTGGTGAGTCAACATACTCATTTAGGATCCCATGGCTCCTAAAAGGACAAAATATTTACTCTTGTGTCATTTAGAGAGTTAGTTTGCTAATACCTGATCCAGCCTGAGAACTCCTAAGGAAAGGGCGAGGAAAAGGAAGGGTGGAGGGGTGCTGCTGGTTCAGTCCTGGGCTGCCCCAGTTAGATGGAAGCCACAGGCAGGCTGTGGGCACCATGCCAAGTCCCCTTTGGGCTCTGTCTCCTCCCCTCCCCCACCCCCAGGCAGAAGCCTCCTGATGCCCTTTGAAGACCGCGGAGACCTGGAGCCCCTGGAGCTGGTGTGGGCCAAGTGCCGAGGCTACCCCTCCTACCCTGCCTTGGTGAGTCTGCCCCAGACGGCACCCTCTGTCCCCTTTTCCCCCTGGCGGCTTTGGCCCCTGCCTTGCCTTGGGAGATTATCTGATTGGATCAAGCTGGCAGAGTGTGATGGGAGTCAGGGCACCTTTAGCTGCAGAGGGGTGGGGGGGCTTTATCATAGCCTTCCTGGGGCAAACCAGCAAGCCCACACACACACAGAAGGCTCCAGGTGTTCAGAGACAGGGAGAGTCTTAGGGCTCTTGTAGCAATGTTCTTTTGCTTCTGTGTAGGAGGAACATTGCACACTGTAGTTTTAAAATGCTACTAATGATGCTTAGCTGTGTTACTAAACATCCGCCGTATTAATCCTTGAAATGCCAGGGGCAGAAGAGAGCAGGGTCTGTTAGCCACTGTGACATAAAGCCTTGGTTTTGAGCCACTGCACTAAAGATTGTCCCCTGTGCTATCCTCTCAGGACTGCAGTCAGTATAAGCCTGTCACATGAGGCAGTACCACCTTTAGCCTTTTCACTGCACAACCTACTGTGAACATGTCCATCTCACATGACGAGACTTTCATCTTTCATTGTGTCATTTGTAATGATGACATTACTTTTCAGTTGCCCTCATGTCCCACACTTTGATGGTTTCCACACTGAGATGTACTTCTTCACTGTTGCAGTGAGTTTCCTAGCTGTATCTCAGTACACAATCGCGATTGGTTTTAGTGCCCACTAGAGCCAGCATCCATACAGAGTTCTGGCGCAAGTTGCCTAGCAGTTAATTCTGATTTATGCTTCCACTAGTAGTGGCTAACAACTATTTACCACCTTGGGTGCAGTCTCCTAAGGCTCTCCCAGGTTGGGAGGAAACGACCACAGGCTCTGGAAGGCAGCACCTTTGGGTCTTATGAGAATCATCTGTGACATTTTAAGTTGTACAAAGTCGGCCCCACCCGATAGCACCAGATGAGTCCTCTTGAGACTGGGCCAAGGCATCAGTGTTCTCAGATGTTTCTTAGGGTCTGTAGCACCGGTAGGGACCACCTCCACAATCTCTCACATGCATAGCTCTGGGCTTTCCCCAGCCCTGCCTCTCTGTCTCTTGAGCCCAATAGCTGCTTCCTAAGATAAGGCAGGGACTCTGATTCTGTTTGAGATGATGAGGAACCCCTGTCTCAATGATGTCATACCGCTTCCTGGAGCTGTATTGGCTCGTTTTGCCTGCTGTGTTCCCCCTTACAATGGCAAGTATGGGAAATCCACACTGATCCAGTACCTGGGAAAACTGATCTGGAACCCTTGTAAGAATGAGACCACAGGGTCCAGCTTAGTCATTAAGGAAGTGATCAATGCTGGCAGGTTTGGAGTGGGTTTTTTGGTGTTGTTTTTAAATCTCACAATGCAAGAATGACATCCAAAACTAGTCTTTGCAATACAAACAAACAAAACATTGAGACATGGTGGCACATGCCATTAATCCCAGCATAGGCAGGTAGATTTCATTGCATTTGAGGCCAATCTGTTCTACATAGTTTGAGGCCAGCTACATTTATATAGTGAGACCTTATCTAAAAAACAAAACAAAACAATACAATAGGAGGACTTCAGAGAAGAATCAGTCACCACCTGAACACAACCTGTGTTTTTATGTTGGTGCACGCCCTGCAGTCCTTTTCCTGTGCATGTAGATTTTGCATGTTATACTATATTTTAATATTTTAAAAATAAATGTGGAGGTGTTTTGGAAAAACATAGGAGAAAAAAAACATTGCAAGCTACCTCATTCTAGCATGTTGACTAAATATTTGTATTGCTCCTTTATTCGTGTGTTGCTGTTGTGGTAGTTGTGTGTGTGTGCATTGACTCTGTGGTGGGTTGACTTCCCACAAGTTTCATGTCCATGGTCTGTAAACCTGCAACGTGTCCATTGAGTGAATGGACTGCTGTCTTTTTGGGGTGTGGAAGCTGTCCTCGGGTGTCGACTCACCCTCCTTGTTCTTCCCCCCAGGTCTCCCACAGTCTTGATAGCCAGCATGTGCAAGTGGAGACAACAGAGCAACCCCACTGTCTCACTGGTAGCTGAGGAAGCTTAGGGCTGCTTCTGTAGTTCCTGTTACCTTCAGCTTCAGTGCCAGGAAGAGTGACAGGCTAGGAGATAGTTTTGACCAATACATAGTTTTGACCACCCTGGTGGGTGGTCTAGGGGTCAGTTGTCATTAGAGTCTGTACATTTTTCATTTTATGTTTATTAATGTTATATATTTTGCCTATATGTATGTATATATGTGTGTGCACCATATACACAACTGGTACCTGAGGAGGACAGGAAGTGTCAGGTTGTGAGTCACCGTGTGGGTGCCAGGGACTTGGATCCTCTGGAAGAGCAGCAAGTGCTCTTACTGCTGAGCTGTCTCTCGGTACCTTAAAGTGAACTCTTAGCTAGAGTGTCTGCTTTCAGCTGCTTGTCTTGGGGGATATGGGGTGCTGGCATATGCCCAAAAGTATGAGAGCAGTTATGAGAAGAGATCCCCTGGGTCAGGACATAGGAATTAAGATTGCTGTGTCTCTAGAGATGGCTGCTTCCTCTGCTGGTTTCCAAGCCTCTCTGGCCTTTGTGCACAGAGGTTATAAGCCAGCTGCTCTGGAAGTGGGGAAGGTGTTGGAGGCTGCCTGCAGCTCAGGTCTAACTGCCTTTGCCAGCATCATCTGGTTTCAGTCCCAGCTGTGGTTTATCGCCCATTCTCTGTGCTGTGCTTCCCCTGTCTGCTGACACCTGTCAGATGTAAGTGAGATGGCATATGGGTAGTTATGAGCTCTGGGAACAAAAGTGCTCCACAGACATGGAGAACTGCTCTCCTGCTCACTGGGGAGCTGCTGTCTGTGATGAGCTCCCTGTGATAAGATGGCTCTGCCCTTCTGGAGCTTGCTCCTGGAAGATTGCTTCCTCCAGTGGCTTTGTTTTTTCCTCCACCCTGACCCTTTCAGCTGTCCTTTGTCTCCTCTCCAATCTTAACCACAGAAGTGTCTGACCTCATGCCCCTTGGGAAGGTGGTGGGTAGCCGGAGGCTATTACCCAGAATCAAAGGTGTTGCCCCTGCTGCCAGGTTGAGCTTTCTGCATACTCCCAGCCTGGGTGCCCCCTGGGGCAAAGCCCTGAGTTTTGGAGTGAATTGCAAAGGCGGTAAAGGGAGAGCAACACAGAAGCATCCCATAGTCCTTTTCTAACAGACACTGAGGAGAGGGTTTGCGTCTCGGGCTGGGACATGGAATTGCCTGCTCAGTCCTACTCAGTCTGTTGATCAAGTTCTTTCGTCCAGAAGATTGCTTGAACTGGGCGGGGGAGAGGGCAGGACAGTAGACTGGGGAAACGGAGTCAAGGCTTCCATTTTGGAGTGTGAAGGGTCATGTGCCAGCCCCTCCATCACCTGGTTATTTGTGAACTGAACTGAACCCTTGCATGCTTAGGTTTTCAGTGCCTTGGTGCTTGGTTCTGTAGCTTCTGCCTTTCTCCCCTGCTCAGAGCCTGTTTCATTTTCTGCCTCCAGATCATCGATCCCAAGATGCCCCGAGAGGGCCTCCTGCACAATGGCGTCCCCATCCCTGTCCCTCCACTGGACGTGCTGAAGCTGGGCGAGCAGAAGCAGGCCGAGGTTGGAGAGAAGCTCTTTCTTGTCCTCTTCTTTGACAACAAGCGCACCTGGTGAGTGGCACAGCTGCTGCAGGACCCATGCCAGGGTGGTGGCTCCACCCCGTATGAGGAGGATGCTTCAGCTGGCCCATGCTGCTTATGGTAGCTAGTCCTAATGACACTAGCTAACTGTGCTTAGAGTAAGGGTGGAGTGGACCTCATTGGGTGGTTCTTCTCGAGGAGTCTCTCACCAAGTAACCCAGAAAGCCATAGGAGAGGGGCCACAGTCCCAGGTAGAAGGAAAAGTCCAGCGACAGCACACTTTTGAGCAGAGGGCTCAGCTTTTTTCTGGAGAGCTTGGGAGAGTTGTTGGGAATTGGGGATCTCTATGCACCCTTAAGCTGACAGTCACAAAATTATACCTGTTCCTTGGGACAGGCATGACCTTGGGTAGACAGCTAGTTACCAGAAAGAGACTGAGCTGAAAGCCGAACCAAGCACTCCCCACAGCTGAGGGAAAGTATGTTACAGTCCTGAGGGAGTCTGGGCAATGTGTTGTCCTTTATGAGGGGCTTGGTGGCCTGTGGCTACCAAAGTGCTGTCACACCTGGCTCCGTGTGAAAAGGAAGTAGAATTGCTGGTAACAGACACCCAAGCACAAGGCTCAGGCCTGCAGGGTTACCAAGCCACCTGCTGAGGCTCTCCAGTCTGCCTGCTTTCCCTATGCCTTGCTTGACCTGGTAGCTGAGTCCAGAGGACCCTCTGTAGGAACTCCTGCAGCCACATCTCAGCTGTGCTTGCATTTCAGGCAGTGGCTTCCAAGAGACAAAGTTCTGCCTCTGGGTGTGGAGGATACTGTGGACAAACTCAAGATGTTGGAAGGCCGCAAGACCAGCATCCGAAAGTCGGTACAGGTGGCCTATGACCGTGCAATGATCCACCTGAGCCGGGTCCGTGGACCCCACTCCTTCGTCACCTCTGCCTACCTGTAAGAGTGGAACTGGGCCTGTCTGCCTGCTTTGCCTCTCCTCTGTCCCTGAGGCACAAGAAGCCTCTTCTGCCCCTGCCAAATGTCTGGCCGGCAGCTTCTTTCTCATGGCAGACCCTGACTGGACTGGGTCTCCAAGGGCAAGGCCCAGTATTGACCAATCATGTGGTTCCCCTGGAGGGCCACTGTGTGCCAAAAACTCCCACCTGAGGTCCCTGGGGATATCTCACTGAAGAACCACTTAGAAGTAGAAACAGCTGAGAGTCTTGGCCAGCCAGGGAGGTGGACCTGGCCCACAGGGCAAGAGGTCCTAGGCTGCTTTTCTGGGGCCAACTGCTCCCTCCATGCCTCTCCCAGCTAACCATACCTCAGGGCAGGCAAGGTTCTGATACTGATCCCAGAGATGTGCCAGGGTCCCTCAGGAACCCACTGAGCTCCCTCCCCTTCCTCCCCACATCACCCACTCACACCTTGTCTTCTCATCTCCCACACCCAGCCCAGGCTCTCCCTTCCCACATTGCTCTACTTTCTCCCTCGTGCCAAACTGACAGCAACATCACCAAATTGATCTTTTTCTTTGATGCCCATTTCCTTCCTGGCCAGCTGCTATGTTAGATAGGTGTCTGCCAGACACCTGAGCCACAGGTAGATAGAAGCTAACCCACCTGTAAGGACCTTTCTCTCACCTGCAGACTTCACCACTTGTGCTGCTGACATGCCCAACCCAGCTGCATGCTCATGCCCTGTGGGTGAAGTGGGCTTCCTGTCCCCCATCTTGCCGAGGGAGGGCCCCGTCCCTGCACAAGGCTCAATGGATGTTGAGGATGGCACAGGCCTTTCCAACTAGCATGCTGCCTGTTCCTCCTCTCTTCTCCTGCAACAGACTTAAGCAACAGACTTACTGTTGTGTCACATCATCGCAGGGGGCATGGGCTGTCCCTCCAGCGCCCTCCCCTGACTCTGCTGCTCCTGCTTCCCAGAGCTGGGAACACAGCCTTTTTCTTTCATACCCTGTCTTCAGCCTCTCCACCCTCACCCCTTCAACCTCCTCCCTCACCTCCAAAAGGAAGGAAAACAAACTGTGAATGAGGAATGCTGGCTGACAAACCAACCAATGCAACCTTCAGAGGCTTCTGCTCTTGATGTTTCTTTTCACCTTTTAAGCACCAAAGCCACAGGCGGGTTCGCAGACCGCTGATTGCCATTTTGACTTCTACCTTGATGTTATTTTTAATTGTTTTAAATTTTTCATAGGGGAGTTTTGGGCAAAACAAAGTCCCTGGGGAGATCACTGCCATTTTTACATACTCAGACTTTTAAAATACTACCAACCGACCACCAACTTCTTACACATTTGGGACATGAGCCAGAGTTTAAAAGGGAACCAACAAAACTCAGAGAGGCCGGGATTCTGTCCAGTAAACAGTGCAGCAACAGCTGGGACAGGACGTGGTGTATATAACTGTAAGATACCGTCATAAGTTATTCAGGCCTATACTCTCCATTATCAGAACCCTCCACTGTGCAGCCACGCAGTGTGGTCTAGTTAAAGAAGCCGATGCGGCCCCCTCTCCCCAGGTAGTTGGTCAGCTGTGGACTCTGTGACCCTTGTCTAAACCTGTGTTATAAGATCTCGGGGCTCTCTCCCCCCACTCCCCCAACACTTTATCTTGTATTTTTCAGTCTCTGAGTCCCATTTGAAAACCTGCTCTTTTAGGACAGGATGCGGCTCAGATCCTGCTGTGGCATGGGGCCTCGTGTCTCTGTCGCGTCCGCTGTGAAGCACACGATGCTCTATTTATTGTAGAAAGTGACTTTATTTGCCTTCTAGAATTGTTTATAACAGATGGTTATAAGAGAGGTAATAAACAGAAAAATCTATGCCTGTAAAGAATACGAGAGTTAATTTTACCTACTATAATATGATGTCTTATTTTCTCTCTGAGAAATAAATGTTCCAATGGGCAATAGCTTGCTGTGCTGTATTTGGTATCCTTGGTGGGGCCTCCTGTTTTAACCCCACCCACTCACTCCTCTGAAGACAGAGTCATTAAGAATGGGCTTGTCTGTCCTTTGGATCTCTCGGGTGGGTGTGAGGAGCAGCTCAGACTGGGGATTAGGGGGGCTGAGGATGGTCCTGGGGGTTCCCACATCTCCACTGTTTCCATCTCTGGCCAAGATCTTTTTTGAGCTGTGCTGGGGAAGTGGCTCCATTAGCATCCTGGCACCAGTCTGGAGACTAGAAAGATCTAGCCTCCTTTGCTGTCCCTTTGGTAGATGGGCAGCTGGGACACAGATTGGTGTTACCAGCTTAGACCTGGAAGGATCCTTGCAACTGGCCTGGTCTTCATTTTACAGAAATGAGTACTCAGACCAGCAGGATTAAAAGATATGATCAAGGTCAGTCAGCTAGAAGTGGGACTCGAGTCTGGGCAAGGGTCTAGCAGCTTCCTGGGCTTGATGATCTGACTATGATTTCTGAGGTGTTTGGGAAGGACATTGCGTGTGGTACACGTGGTAGCTGGAGGCTGATGTTGGGTGTCTCCTCAGTTGCTCTTTTCCCTATCTGGTGAGAGGAGGTTCAGCTTCTGACTGGCCATCAAGCCCCAGATTCCTTCCATCTCCACCTTCCCCATGCAGTTACAAGTGCCTGTCACAGGGCTTCCCCCCACCAAGGGGTTCTAAAGGATCTGGATTCAGGTCTTCGTGTTTATATGGCAAGTATTTTGCCAACTTTGCCATCTCCTTAGCCCAGAAAGGAGCATCCTGTAGCACTGACATGAGGAAGATGCTCAGGGACAACTTGCCTCTGAAGACCCTGGGGGAGTGTCCTACTGTCCTTCCTGCGAGCACCCTCTGTGTTTGTGATGTGGTTGAAGACACACCTCTTCATCACCTTTCCAGAGCCTGATTTGTATGACATGGATGAAGTGCTTCCGGTGTGCAGATAACCTTGTGTTCTAAGAACAATGCAAAGGTACCCTGGCTTGTAACACACTACCCACAACTCTGAGGCCAGTGCCAATAGTTACGTTTCAGAAGAAGGAAGCAGTTTAAGCCTTGAGAACTGGGTTTAAAAATCCATATTTATGGATTGTATTTTGAAATAACAAAGGCAACTGTAAAAATGTAGAGGGTATGTCAGTTACTTTTTTTTATTGCTTTGACAGAATGTCTAACAAACAGTTTAAGTAAAGAGAGGTTTATAGTGACGCAATCCATCTACAAATCCCAGCACTTGGGAGGCAGAAGCAGGTGGATCTCTGAGTTCAAGGCCAGCCTGATTTATAAAGCAAGTTCCAAGACAGCCAGTGCTACACAGAGAAACTCTGTCTCAAAAAAACAAACAAAAAACAAAGAAAAAGGGGAGGTATTCTAGCACACAGTTCCTCCAACTCAGATATTGGCCTGTCTCTGCCTCCCAAGTGCCAGGATTGAAGGCATGTGTCACCACACCTACACCTGCCCTCTGTGAATATTTTAAATGAAGCACATCAATCTCTTTTATGTACATGTATGTCTGTGAGGGTATTGGGTCCCCTGGAACCAGAGTTGCCACATGGATGCTTGGAATTGGACTTGGGTCCCCTGGAAGACCAGCCAGTGCTCTTAACTGCTAAGCCATCTCTCCAGCCCCAAATTTTCTTGGCTTTGTTTTTATAACAAGATTTCTGTTTCCCGGGCTGTCCTAGAACTCGCTCTATAGACCAGGCTGGCCTCAAACTCACAGAGATCTACCTTCCTCTACCTCTAAAGACTTGCACCACTACACCCCACAGAACACAAATGTTGAAGCTTAAAAGCACCATCCAGGGGCTGCATCAGTGGCTCAGGGGTTAGAGCACTCGATGCTTACCCTTACAGAGGACCTGGTTTCAGGTCCCTCAACTAACATGGCAGCTTGCAGCCAGCCACCTCTAACCCCAGTTCCAAGGGATCCAAACTGGCCTCCAAGGTTACCAGGCACATACATGGTGCACAGATATACATTCAGATAAAGCACTTATACACCAAAAAAAAAAAAAAAAAAAAAAAAATTGGGATAGCTAGGTGGTGCACACCTTTAGTCCCAGCATTTGGGAGGCAGAGACAAGTACATCTCTGTGGGTTTGAGGCCAGCCTGGTCTACAGAGTGAGTTCCAGGACAGCCAGGGCTGTAACACAGAAATCCTGTCTCTGGGGACTGAGGTGAGGGTGGGGAGCATGTATGAGAGAAAACATGACTGAGTCCAGCTTCTAGGAATCCATTGCCTTCTTCTGGCCTCCAAGAGTACTGTACAACCATGCACATACCCATATATATATATATATATATATATATATATATATATATATATATATAACACACACACACACACACACACACACACACACACACACACACATAATTAAAAATAATCAACATGGCAGGCAGTGGTGACACATGCCTTTGATCCCAGCACTCAGGAGGTAGAGGTAGGCAGATCTTTCTATAAGGCTACACAGAGAACCCTGTCTGGGGGGGGGGGGGAATTAATTGGGTGGAGGGAATTTACTTACAGTTTAAGAGAATTAGCCCATAATTGTGGCAGGAAGTAGACCCGCACGGCACTGGGGCAGTAGCTCACAGACTCTCATACTGATCCGTAGGCAGCAGGCGGAGAGACACACTCCCAGTGACACATCTCCAACAAGGCCACATTTCCTCATTCTTCCCAAACAGCTCAACTAGCTGGTGACTAAGCATTCAGACATCTGAGCCTATGGGGGCCCTTCCCATTCGAACCACTGTGCGTATTAGCTGGCCAGAGGACAACCTTAGGGAGATGGCTCTCCTTTCACCATGTGGGTCCCGGGGATCGAACTCAGGTCCTCAGGTTTGTTGGCAAATACCTTTACCCACTGAGCCATCTTAGTGAACCTAACTCTTTTTAAAATTATTTGTGTGTGTACATGTGTGGTGCTTTTGCAGGCATGTGTGTGCCATGACATGAATGTGGAGGTCAGAGGCAAGTGCTTTCACCCACTGAGCCATACACCAGCCACGCTTTTACATCACAAGGCCAGTAACCCTGTGGAGCAGGTCTCTTTTCCTATCTGTCTGTCTGTCTGTCTGTCTGTCTGTCTGTCTATCGCAGTGCTGGGCTGGGGTGAGACCCAGGACCCTGTATAAGCCAGGCATGTGCTCTGCCATCAAGCCACTACATTCTGTCCCTAATGTCCCTTCCGATTGAACACAGCAGGCTCTGATGCAAGAACAGAGCAAGGTCACTGACTCCAAGATTAAATGGGGACCAGAAGAGCCCACTCACTGCCCGCTGGCCTTGGTCCACAGACAGACCCAGGATGAGGAAGTCACAGAAGACACTGAAGTGACTTCAAAGGACTCTGTCAGCTCCAGGGGGGAGCTGTTATCAGAGACAATGATAAGGGTCAGGGAGACAGAGGCTTTGTGAGTAGAGGCTTTGTGTGGAAGCCAAGTTCTGCAGACAAGATTGCAGACTCTCCTAGAACTAGAGCTGAGGTGTGACCTAAGGAGGGAGAGTACATGGACGTCCTGGGTTGGCCACAGTTGGGCCCTTCCCCATGCCTCTTGTATTCAAGGGGTTCAGGGGAAAAAAAAAAACACTGAAATGGCCAGGTGATGGTGTCACACACCTTCAATCCCAGCCCTTGGGGAGGCAGAGGCAAGCAGATTTCTGTGAGTTAGAGACCAGCCTGGTCTACAGAGCCAGTTCCAGGACAGCCTCCAAAGCTACAGAGAAAACCAACAACAACAAAAATCATTGGTTCACCAGGTTAGTCTGGGGTAGAATCATTATAAAAACAAACAAAAACAGCAACAAAAACATTGAAATGGGCCCTCTATGATTAAGGGGAAGGTTCTTATTGGAGATAAGAGAGCAGCCAGAGACATCTGGGGGAGTCTGCTGTGGCTGTCTCCCAGGGGACAGGGAGAGAAGACAGGCTATTGCTGGGGCTATTGCTGGAGCAAAGACAGCAAAAGTGGTCCTGCCAGTTACAGGGGTGCTGCTGCTGGAGGGGGCTGGTTAGCTGCAAAGGTGTAGAAAGTAGCATGGGCTCTGATCTGTTGGAGGCTTGAGTTTAATGAGAACTAGAAGCTCTCTCTCCGGAGACTGAGTGCTGTAGGAGTGGATAAGAAAGCCACAAAGTCACGGCGTTTCCTGGCAAATGGGAGCCACTTTGCATGGTTTCTAAGCAATGCCGAGTGTTTACCAGGTAACTCAATTTTGGACCAAGTCAGTGTGTCTGTCCTTTTGGAGGGAGATGAGGTGCCCTTTGGACCTGACACACATGTGGTGTGCTCAGGGATTGGCTGTGGGCCCTCCCTCTCCTGGTTCCACCTCTCACACCTTCAACTGCTCCTCCCTTCCCCTCACCTGCTTTCTCCTCTGTCTTTCCACCTTAGCTTTTAGGATTTTAAATTTGCCATCATGTGATTCAGAACTCCAAGTCCAGGAAAGCCTCTTTGTTCTCTTGTTTTTACTCCCACCTCACTTCAGGTACCTCGGAATTCAGGTCTGTGCCACTGCACCTGGCCCTCTGTAGCTTCTGGGATTGGAACTCAGGTCCTCACACCTGCAACACACATAATTTACTTACTCCCCCAGCCTCCCGCTAATCCCACACCCAAACCTCATCGCCCACGAGACTGGATCTCATATGGTTCAAGGCTAGCCTTGAACTCCTGATTCTCCTGCCTCTGCCTCCCACATTCTGGGAATACGGGTATGCGCCACCATGACCAGTTACAGCTTGCTTTTATTGCACTCAGAGTAATGGTTTTGAGTCAGGGCAGTGGGTGGTCTGGCCATGACATGGAGTGTTCACTCCAGTGTCCCTCTCTAGGGAGGCATCATAATTGCTTCCTCACTGTGGATTGAGGGCTTCTGGTGCTGTAATTGTTTCTCTAGGGTGTCTGTGGAGTCTGCATAAGGATTTCTCTAGGGCCCAGGCAGAGTCCTGGGGAATGCACTGTTTGCCCCAAGAGGTTGCAACCATTCCCATACCTGCCAGGAGTTTCCTGTGGATCAATGTTTGTGTTTTCTGCACTCATCTAGATAAGATGTTGACTTGACGTGAAGAGTCCTCCCCACCCTGGCTAAAGTGGTTCTCACTGCCAGGAAGGTTACACCATTATCCCTTCTTTATACCACAGAGAGGGTAAGCAACTTGGTCAAAGTCACACAGCCAGGAAGTGGCAGAGCTGGGATTTTGAAATTTGAGTCTAGAGTGCTGCACTCCATTTCCCTCCCTCTCCCCACCAGGGAGATTGTCTTTCTTTTTCCACCTTAATAAGCTCTCTGTGACACCCAAAGAGAGGACCTCCAGCACTCTGTCGTCCTATGTCCTGACTCCCCAGTTAGGTTCCTTTTGCAGCCCTTCCTCCCTCACACTCTGGCTGTCCATTCAGGTCCGGCTTCTGGATTCTTTTGGGGGAAAGGCATGTGGCAATCACCTCTGTGCCTGGCACACAGCAGGACAGCAGGCGCTCACCTGGGTGAGCTTGGCATGCTCTCTCCTACACCTTTTCATTTCTTCTTGAGGGGGCTCAGGATGTATTTGGCTGGCAGTGTTTGCCTGGCGTGTGTGTGGCCCTGGTCTCCTTCCTAAGCACCACTGAAAACCCAGCATTGGGGAGGCAGAGGCCGGAGGATCAGAAATTCAGGGTTACCCTTTGCAAGTTTGAGGCCTGCCTAGAATGGATGAAGCCTTGTTTCAGGGAAATCAAACAAAACACGTCTTTATGGCACTCTCAAAACCTTGCCAGGGCTGTAGAGAGTGCAGTCCCACTGCCAAGGTGAACAGCCAAGGCTTGCGATGCCCTGGAGTGCCTTTGCCATACTTGTCCTTTCTTGACCTCCTATGCCATGGTAGAAACCCAGGACCTCTGACTCCAGTGAGCACACGGCCTCCCAGTGGCAGCCTAAAGGCAGCTAGGCGAGGGAGAGAGATTCTACACACAGACATGCACAGACGTGCTATAAGGGTTGTTTGTTTGCCTGCAAAGATCAGAAAACACTGGGGGCAGGGGGCAGGGTCTGCAGGAACCTCCCTGCAGTTGTCCGAGCTCATCTGTTTCTTAGAAGCAGAGCAGGCAGAAGCCACCTCTGTCCCCTTCGTGCAGGTCTGAGAGCAGCAAGACAGAACCGCTTCCCTGGCCAGCTCTAAGGCCTATGGGAAGGAAGATGTCCAACTTCAGCCTTGTAATGATCAAGTCTGCTTTTCATGACAATAGTTCTCTTCCCTTGTGGGTCCTCTTTTATTTGTATTTTTATTTTGTGTGTGTGGTGTTTTGTCCGTGGGGATGTCTGTGCACCACATTGGTGCCAAAAGAGGGCGTCAGATCCCTTGGAGCTGGAGTTACAGATGATTGTGAGCTGCTGTGTGGTGCTGGGGGCCAAACCCAAGTTCTCTGCAAGATCAAGAGAACCCGAAGCCATCTCTTCAGCAACCTGACCCCCATATGGTTCTTCTTACACGATGAGACTCTTTCCCCAAAGTAAACCTGAACTGTGGTATTGAAGACATCTTAAAGGGATAGAACATTTGCCGTGGAATACCGTGTGTTGTATTACATATTGAACCAAGGGCCTTGCACGTTGTAAGAGGCAGGTGTATTTGTTTTAAAACCAAAAACTGGGGGCATGGAGAGATGGTTCATTGGTTGAGAATAGTTCCTGTACTATTCTTTCAGAGGACACATGTTAAGGTCCCAGCATCCACGTGGTGGCTCACAACCATCCACAACTCCCATTCTTTTTCCCCACCTCCACAGACAGCAGACACGCATGCAGTGCACATGTTACACTCAGGTGAGATGCTCCCACACATAAATGTTTCAAAATCTAAAACAAAATAAAAAATTGTTTAAAATGATTTAAAAAATTTTTTGAGATAGAATTTCATTAGGTAGCCTTGACTGGCCTAGACCTTGCTCTGTTGATGAGGTTAGCCTGGGGCTCAAGGAGATCTGATTGTCTCTGCCTTCTGATTAGAGGTATGTTCCATCATTCCCAGCTTTAAGTTATTGGCTTTTGGGGAGCCATGGAGATGGCTCAGTGGGTAAACATCTCTCCACTAAGCCTGGGGACCTGAATTCAGTTCCTGGAGCACACATGGTAGGAGGAAGGACCAGGTCCTTCAGGTTCTCCTCTGACCTTTGCAGGCAAGGTGGCATGTGTGTGCCCACCCTACACAAAATAGATGAGTAAATAAATGTAATTTTTTGTTACAGTCCAGGCTGTCCTTGAACTCACAGAGATCCGCCTGCCTGCCTCCTGAGTGCTGGAATTAAAGCTGTGTGCCACTGCCCTGCTTAATGTAGCACATTTTAAAAATTACTTAATTTTTTAATCAAAAGCCTACAAAGTCCGTGTAGACAACCCAGTCTGATCGTCTGGACTTAGGGTCCTCCTGTCTCAGCCCCCTAGTGCTCAGATCACGGACAGACATTACCACATCCTGCTTAACTCACTTCTCCACGAACTGAGTTCATGTCCATGTGCCAAGCACAATAAATTAAGAATAACAGCGTCTACTCCCCATAAGTCCTATGCTGCTCATCTCCACTTGGGCTTGGCTGGATCTGGAGTTACCTGGGAGACTCATCTCTGGACCTGGCTGTGGGCATTTCCATAGAGAGTTAACTGAGCAGGAGAAACCCAAGTGGAATTGGTGACACAACCCCATGGGCCAGGGTCCCCAGCTGAGCACAAATGAGCAAATGAGCTGAGTGCCAGCACCATCTCCCTGCTTCCTGAGTGCCTGTACAGTGTGACAAGCCACCTCCCAATGTAATGTGAAAGTTTCTGGCCCGGCAGGCCCCCTGCCCTTGAGCCCCAAATGAACACACAGACACTATATTCATTATGAAATTGTTGGCTAATGGCTTGGGCTTCTCTTTGGCTAGTTCTGTCTTAATTATTGACCCATCAATTTATGTATTGCCACGAGGCTGTGGCTTACTTGGTAATGCCCAGCATGGTGTTACTCCTCGGGAAGCATCATGACTCTGTCTGGTGGGCTCACTCTGCCTATCTTTCCCAGAATCCTTCTCATCTCCTAGACCCACCTATCTTGCTGCCCTACTGGCCACAGTGTTTTAATCATCAACCAATAAGATAAACATATACAGAAGACCATTCCTCATCATCCCTGCCATCATCGTTGTGATAGACCATACCCTCAACCCACAAGCCTAAACGCACTTCCTAAGTTGCTTTTCTCCAGTATGTTGTCACAGCAACATAAGAAGTCACTAATAGTGTGCCATGCACCATGACAACATCCTATGAAGCATTATTATTTTCTTGTTTGTTAGGCTTAAACTAGGCACAACAGTATTAGATAATTTGTGAGCCAGTGAGATGGCCTTGTGGGTAAAAACACTCGCAGCCAAATCCAAAGACCTGAGTTCAATTCCTGGGTCCCACATGGTGGAATGAGATGCTGTTCTGGTTTGCTTCCTTGTTGCTCTGATGACACCATGACCAAAGGCAGCCTGGAGAGGAAAGGGTTACCAGTCCTCCATGGAGGATGCCTAGACAGGAACCTAGAGACAGGACTTTCTACTGGCTTGTTCCCACACTTACACCCAGCCTCCTTTCTTATACCCCAGGCCACCTGCCTAGGGACCACACTGGGCTCTCCTATATCAGTTAGCAATTCAGGAAATGCCCACAGGCCAGTATGATGGGGGCAATTCCTTAATTGAGGTGCTCTCTTCCCAGGCAAGTAGACAGCTGAAGCTAACTATAACAAGAGTCTACTCCAGAAAATTATTTTCTGATCTTCACATGTGCCACACACACACACACACACACACACACACACACACACACACACACACACAGAGGCACGCACGCACACATGCGCGCGTGCGCACACACATACATTTTGAGACAAGATCTGGCTGTGTAGCACTGTCTGGCCTAGAACTCACTATGTACACCAGCCTGGCCTTGAACTCCTAGAGATCTGCCTGCTTATATCTCCTGACTGCTGGTATAAAAGGCATTGTACCACTATGCCCAGTTTTTAAAAAAAAAAAAAAAGAATTTTTTTTTTTTTTTTTCAAAAAACAGGGTTTCTCTGTGTAGCCCTGGTTGTCCTGGAACTCACTCTGTAGACCAGGCTGGCTTTGAACTCAGAGATATATCTGCCTCTACCTCCAAGTGATAGGATTAAAGTCATGCACCACTACCACCAGACTAAAAGAATTTTATTTTTAATTCATTTTTATTTTATGAGTATGGCTGTTTTGCTGGCATGTATGGCTCATGTAACACATGCATGCAGTACCCCTAGAGGCCAGAAGAGACCACCAGATTCATTGAAACTGGAGTTGCAGATGGTTTAAGTCCCCTGTATTGGTGCTGAAATTCAAACCCAGGTCCTCTGCAAGAGAAGCCAGTGATCATTTTAACCACTCAGCTGTCTTTCTAGCCCCCAGATATTAACATAAATAAATAAATAAATAAAAATATAAATATATAAATACATAAATATATAAATACATAAATATATAAACAAACAAACAAACTCTTCCTTCATCCACTTTTCTCAGCTGAGTCCCAGGATCTTGGTTTGCCAAAGGTCCCTGCCTCTCCCTACCCTCAAGCTGAAAACCAGGCATTATGGACCTATGAATCACCTTGCTCATCCAACCGGTCCCATACACCCAGGGCTCTCTGTGGCAATAGCTTTGCTGACTAGTTGTCACTCAGCCTGGCCACCCTGTCTGCCTGGATCACCAGCCTTGACTTCACCTCCCTTCCACAACTCTCCAGCTGGAGTGCCCTTCAAGCCCCGTGGTGTTCTCCCTGTTTGCAGGTCCACACGGAGGTCACGTGTTTCCCTTCGGCCCTTGCCTCTTTCTCTTCCACAGACTCCAAGCTACATCTGCCTTGGATTTTATTGCCTTCTCATAATGGCAGGAATGCCACCTGCCAGGCACTCACAGCCATTATCTGTGGCCTTTATAACTCCAGTCAGCTGGGGAGTTGCTGCCTGTTTTGCAAAGAGGGAAAATAGCAAATGCCTTGTGAGGGTTACACTGTGTGTAAACAGCAGAGCTGAGGAGTCAACCTGAGGATTCCAAGACCTCCGCCTGTGCCTCTGAACCCATCAGGCCTCCCCTCCCAAGGGAGCCACAGCTGTCCCCTGCCCTAAATCCTCCTGCCTCCGCACATCCTCTCCAGTCTCTAGTCCTCAGCTTCTCTGATGTTTCAGCTCACACTGCTCCCTTCCCTCTGAACTCCTCTGGAGGCAATCTAGCCTTGCACAATTCAGTTGTTAATTACAGTGTCTTGGGTGAGTCTCCAGTTATTTCACATTTGCCTGTCAGACTCCCAGGAAACCTGTTAGTATCTGGTTTGGGGAAGCTTGGGAGGGGGCACTTCTGCTTATTCCCTTTGCCAAAAGCCATTGGCTCCATCCTTATCACACCCACCCACCCCCAGCCTCTTTAGCAAGTTCACATGGTTGCACACTCGAACGCACGTGAGCACACACACACACACACACACACACTTAATCAAAAGCTGCCTAATTAGATGTTTGAAGCTATCTGCTTAAGACCAAACCCTGGACCACTCCCACCTTAGTGGTTGCTGGACATTGCCCTTACTGTGTAACCCCAGCTTGGATGATGGGAGCTCCTAGGACAGGAAAGACTTGAAGTCACCACCTCCAGTGAGGCTGGGGTTGATTGTGATTTGGACAGGGACGATTTGGTGTCTCGGTTCTAATTCTGGTCCTGCTGCCTTGTGGTGATAGTGACGGCAATGATGTGGTGATTATGGAGAAGGAAGGGGAGGAGAACTGAGCATGGGGGAGGTGAGGAGGGAGGGGAGATGAGGGAGGTGAGGAGGAGAATGGAGGGAGAGTAGGAGGGAGAGTAGGGAAGCTTTCGCTGCCTTAGTGATCTGCAGCACCATTTGGGGCCTGTGAGGAAAATTCCCCCTTCCGGGAGTCATGCTGAGCAGCCCTGGACCTAACCCTGGCCCCCTAGTCCCAGGAAAATGCCTCAAGGACTTGCTCATAGGCCAATCTGATGGAAGCTAACCCTCAAATGAGGCTCCCTCTATCAGCTTGTGTCAAATTGATGAAATATTAAGCAGCTGTTTCCAGCCTCCACTCCACATCTCACATCTTCTCTCTGCCTTGACTCTGATGTCCCCACATGGGACCCCATGACCCCCTCCCACCCACAACCTGCTCATCTATGTGATCATCTTGGGATGACTATTCCTTCTTTCCTATGTACTTGAGAGACACACTGGCTGGAGAGATGGCTCAATGCTTGATGCTTTTCCCGAGGATTCAGGTCCCAACACCTACACCAGGCATCTCACAACCGCCTGTGACTCCAGCTCCAGGGCATGTGATGTCCTCCTCTGGCCACTGCAGGCGATAGAGCGATAGAGCCAGTACAGGACAGATCCCTGACAAGGCCAGAGAAAAGGACAGGGCCAGGGAGGTGGGTAGATGGCTGGAAAAGGCCGCTTGGGGCATTTTCTTGGTTAACGATTGATGTGACAGGGCCCAGCCCACTGTGGAGAGTCCCACCCCTGGGCAGGTGGTCATGGGTTATATAAGAAAAGACGCCAGTAAGCAGCATTTCTCCATGCTGTCTGCTCAGTTCTCACCGCCCTGACTTTCCTTCACAATGGACCATAAGCTGTAAACTGAAATGCCCCCTCCCCCATGCTGAGTTAGCAATAGAAAGCAAAATAGGGTAAACCCTCAGAGCCTAACCTCTCCTCTGTTACAGTTTTGCCCAGAGCCAATCCTAACGTCAGAATAAACAGACAGGCGCTGATGTAAGGATGTTTCCAGTCTGGGGAGTGGGGAGGAGCACAGGTGAAAGTTACTCCTCCCCTTTGAAAGTCAGGGATGGGGGGTTGTGGTTTAGGGGCACACAGGGACCCTGGGAGGGAGGCTTGTGACTCTGTCCCTGCAGCGGCCTGCCAGTGAGTGAGGCACAGGGCGAGGCGCTGGCAGAGATTTTGCAACTGGATGCTGAGGGCTGAGAGGCCCCGCCTCCGCCTCCGTGGGGAACAGGGAATGCCCACTCCTAGGTGTACTCGGATGTGGGGAGAGAGCTGAGTAACCCTGCCGGCAGGAGTTAATTCGCGGTGAAGCCAGCATGGGGTCTCTAGGACCAAGACCCTGTTCATGACTCTGAGAGCCATCTGCCTTTCATCCAGGCCTGGGGTCCCTTACCCCGGAATCTTTCAGGTGCCTCTTAGCCGAGCTAAACAGGCCCAGGCAGTGGCTGGGTGAACCACCCGTGGGTGCCTGGCTGGGCCAGTAGAGTCACCACATTCCAGGCTCGTGGCTGGCAGGGACAGAGACACTGAGCCAAGGCAGACGGGTGCGGGCTCCTCCTCTGGGAGGCCAGAGGCCCCGAAGATGGAAGAACAGGTGTTCAAGGGGGACCCAGACACCCCTCACTCCATCTCCTTCTCCGGGAGCGGGTTCCTTTCCTACTACCAGGCTGGGGTCGTGGACGCTCTTCGAGACCTGGCCCCGAGGATGCTGGACACAGCCCATCGCTTTGCAGGGACTTCAGCGGGCGCCGTGATCGCCGCCTTAGTCACCTGTGGAATTGAAATGGGTAAGACTGGGGTCTCTGAGGGGGGACTTTGGAAGTGCTTTGGGGGACAAAGCCAGGTTTAGCAGGTAGGAAATGAGATAGATGTTCAGTAGATCGTGATCCACGTCAAGGTGTGCCAGAGAACCCATTGGTGACCACAGACCTTCTACAGTGCCCTTACTTGTGAGCTGCCCTGTGCCCCACGCCAGAAGGAAGGAAGCACAGGCCCCCTCCTGACACAGACACACACAGACACATGCACTCATACACTCTCACACACACACACACACATAGATACACACATACACATACATTCACACTCTCTCACACACACACACACTCATACTGTCTCTCTCCTCTCTCTCTCTCTCTCTCTCTCTCTCTCTCACACACACACACACATACACTCACTCATACACTCACACACACACTTATACACTCTGTCTCTCTCTCCCTCTCTCCGTCTGTCTGTCTGTCTGTCTGTCTGTCTGTCTCTCTCTCTCACACACACACACACTCATACACTCACACACACACTTATACACTGTCTCTATCTCTGTCTCCCTCTCTCTGTCTCTCTCTCTGTCTCTCTCTCTCTCTCTCTCTCTCTCTCTCTCTCTCACACACACACACACACACACACACACACACACACTCACATTCCTCCTCCTCCCTCAGTCCTGTCATGGGTGAGGCTTCTTTTAAAATGCAAACACCAACACCCAGGGAAGGACAGGGCTTCTGACGGTCCTAGTGTGGAGGGGATTTTCACCAAAGAGATGCAAGTCCTGGGGTTTGAGGACTGGCCGGAAAAGCCAGGAACAGAAGCGGAGTACAGTGTGGCAGCTTCACCTGTGACCTGGTGGGCCAGGGGCCTCAGTGCTGACCCAGGGCTGTGAGCAACAGCGTAGCCCACAGGCCCGGCCACCCCCATCTGCTCAGTGCCCTGGAGCTGAAGTTCTAGAACATTTTAGAAAGAAAAGACAAGCTTAAATAGGGATGTCTCTCCTGTCATGAAGGGAAGGGACAGGGGTCTGTGAACAAAGTACAGCCTGCTGGGGATGAAGAGAGAAAGGGGGACGGTGTTCAAAAGATGTTCAGGGAGGCCATGCTGAGGAGATGGCATCCAAGTGGAGGTTGTATAAAGTAAGGTGACTTAGGAGAAAGAACCTGTCTGGGGCCTGGGGCGATGGACCTGAGGCAGATCCAGTGGGGGTGGGGTGGGGTGGGTTGGGGGTCAGAGGCGGTGAGTGCGGGGTCGTGTGACCTGAGACCACAGATCTTTCCTAGGCAATGGCCCTCTGTGGGTATGCTCTCAGTGCCTGGGTATCAGGCCTTCAGACTTCAGAAAGAGGCCTGGGGAACGAGTTGGCCCCTCCCAGGGTTGCGGACTCCCTGCCCTGGAGGCCCTGGCTTTAACTGGTCAGCACACCATCACTCCACCCTCCCTTGTGTTAGGCGGGGTCTCCTGTAGCACAGGCTGGCCTTGGACTCTGTGTAGCCGAGGATAACCCTGACTTCAGCTGATCCCCTGCCTCGTCCTCACAGGGGTTACAGGTGTGCAGTACATGCCCATTTCTGTGGTACTGGGAATTGAACCCAGGGCTTTGCATATGCTCGGCAAGCGCTCTGCTCAGTGAGCCACCTCCCAGCCCCAGTCCCTGCTACCTCTATATGGAGTTCTCAAAAAGATATCACCATCCCAGTGAGTTTATGGCAAGACTACAGAACCAATTCAGTTTATTCAGTTGGAGAAATAGGAAGTCTGCTTAGCCAGCCTGAGGCCATCATGGAATACTGGAATGGAAGGAGGCAGTGAAGAGGGAGGCCTCTGTGAGGGATCAAGGCCTAGCCCCAGCATGGCTCATGCGCATGCCCATGGCAGGATGGAAGCAGAGGCAGGTGTGCTGACCAACCCAGCTCTGTCATTTTCAGCCCTGTGATTTCCTGATAAGCAGCATGTCCTTTGTACCAGACTCCATTCTGAGTGTTTAGTACATTAACTCATCCAGACTTCACAATCCCTGCTGAAGTGAAAACTATTATTACCTCCCATGACACAAAGGAGAAACTGAGTCACAGACACTTATACAAGTTGCCTGAGGTGATACAAACAGTGCTTGGGAAGGCACAACCTGAACCTAATCTGGCCAGAGTGAGCACTCTAATGCCTTAAACCATGTCACTGTTGAGTAGAGTGGACTCCATGAATGCTGTTCCTGTGCTGCTCATGTGGGGGTCCCACTCCCACTCCTGTGGACAATGCTCCCATGGATGCTGATCCCTCTAGTGGTGGGATGGCACTCCCATGGGGTGCTGTCTTTGTGGCTGAAGGTTAGCAATGGAGGAGGAAGAGCTTTTACACAGACCTGATGCAGCCAGAGGATGGGCTAGAAAATATTGTGGGCCTGGGCATAATGGCACACACCTTTAATCCTAGCACATGGGAGTCAGAGGCAAGGCAGATCTGAGTTTGAGGTCAGCCTGGTCTATGTAGAGTTCTAGGACCAGCCAGGGCTATGTAGAGAGACTGTGTATCAAAACAAAACACTAAAACCAAAATTTTGTAAAGAAAGGAAGAAAAGAAAGAAGGAATGAAGAGAGGAGGAAGGGAAGGAGGGAGGGAGGGAGAAGAAGAGGGAGATAGGAAGGAAGGAAGGAAGGAAGGAAGGAAGGAAGGAAGGAAGGAAGGAAGGAAGGAAATACCCCGGGGAGAGCATTTTATGTACAGAAGGACTAGGGTGTGAACTCGTTATCAGAAGCTCAAGTCTCCATGTGCCATTAACACCAGACCTCTGCTCCTTGCTTTATTGATGGACTCCCCGAGTGCTATGGTTATGAGCAGTGCAGCAGTGAGCAGACTGCTGTGTCTGACTTGCTCATAATGCCTACAAGCCCTTCTGTCGTGGGTTCTTCTATGCCATGCTAGAGGAGTTACTGAAATAACTACAGTTTAATCCCTAGAAACACACAGCAGTGTGTGTGTGTGTGTGTGTGTGTGTGTGTGTGTGTGTGTCTGTCTGTCTGTCTGTCCCCACATGTGGAGGCCAGAGGACAGCCTCAGGTGTTACACGCAAAAACACTGTCTGCCTCCACTGAGTTGGTCTCTCGGTGGCCTGGAACTCACCAATTAGACTAGAGTCTGGCCAGGGAGCCCCAGGAATCCTCCTGTCTCTGCCGCTCCATTGTCAGTTTCAAGCATGTACGTGCACACATGTGCCACCATGCCCTGCACTTTAAAGACATCTTTTTAAAAATGATGCATTTACTTTTATTTGTGTGTGTGTGTGTGTGTGTGTGAGTTTGGCCTGCATGTATGTCTGTGCGCCATGTGCCTGTCTGGTGCCCACAGAATTGCTTCCCTCCTCCTCCTCTTCCTCCCTCCTCTCCTCTCCTCCTCTTTTTTCCTTCAAACTGTGCCTCAGTTATTCTCATCCCCTTTCCTGAGATTTTATCTGAAATTATACCTTCCCATGATAAATATAACCCATCTCTGTACTAATTATGTCCTGTAATAAAGACACAGAGTGTCATTTATCAGGTTTATAGATTTAAGAGTTTTTGCTACCTTTTGGTTTTGTCTTACCCTGTAGACCAGGCTAGCCTGGAACTCATGGTGTTTCTCCTGCCTCAGCCTCCTGCACTAGATTTATTTCTAAGGCTCTTATGGTTTTTATTGCTGGGAGGAGATTTCCTTTCCCGTGCATTTCCTGGTGGCGCAGCAGTAACTAACACAGGAGGGTCTGAGGGTTTTCACTGCTGCTCTTGATCTCAGAGATTTGGCAGGCATCCTGAAGCTGTAAAAGTGCATTCATTTCCTTGTATTTTACATGCAATCACTCTGTGTATAACTGGAGATCTGTCCCTTTTTTTAATTACTTTGTTTGGTTCGAGACAGGGTTTCTCTGTGTAGTCCTGGTTGTCCTGGAACTCACTCTGTAGACCAGGCTGGCTGCCTCTGCCTCCCAAGTGCTGGGATTAAAGGCATGCACCACCACTGCCTGGCTTGAAGTTACTTTTTTGCATGTATTTATCATGTGTAGCATATATGTGCGTGCATAAATGTGTGTGTGTTCATGTGCAGGCGCACAAGTTCCAGGATGAGCATGTGGTCAGGGGACAACTTTCAGGAGTCAGTTCTCTCCTGCGGTGTCCTTTGCATGGCTTGGGTCCTCGGACCCTGACTAGGGGCATCAAGGGAATGAAGAAATGGCAGTCATGCACAGACAGAAGGGACTAGGATGGTGTGGACTGGACTTTCTGATGGAGAAACCACAGCATCTTGCAATCTCAGTGTGTTTGCTATATACAGTTGAACGCAGAGGCAGGGTAATTGCATAGATAAACCAGGATGCAGGTTATTACATACAGCTGGACAGGGAGTCAGGTTATTACATACAGCTGGAGAGGGAGGCAGATTATTACATACAGCTGGACAGGGAGTCAGGGCTATTACATACAGCTGGAGAGGGAGGCAGGTTATTACATACAGCTGGACAGGGAGTCAGGGCTATTACATACAGCTGGAGAGGGAGGCAGGTTATTACATACAGCTGGACAGGGAGTCAGGGCTATTACATACAGCTGGAGAGGGAGGCAGGTTATTACATACAGCTGGACAGGGAGTCAGGGCTATTACATACAGCTGGAGAGGGAGGCAGGTTATTACATACAGCTGGAGAGGGAGGCAGGTTATTACATACAGCTGGACAGGGAGACAGGGCTATTACATACAGCTGGACAAGGAGGCAGGTTATTATATACAGATGGATAAGGAGGCAGGTTATTATATACAGCTGGACAAGGACAGGTTAAGTTAATCGTGTCTTTGCAGGGAGGCAGTGTGCAGGCTGGAAATGCCTGGAGGAGAAAGCTATGGTGGGCATTTTTTACACACACTAAACTAGAGAAGGCTTTGCATTCCTGTATGGCTGAGGCTTTGAGTCCTTGACATGGCGGTGCCCAGGCCAACAGCACACATTCGGTGCTTTGTTCATTTAGTACTTCATCTGCTCCCCACAGTCTTGGGGATCAAACTCAGGCCATCAGGCTTGGCAGCAAGTGTTCTTACCTGCTGAGCCAGCCCATTGGTGCCCTGGTTTTTGTTTGTTTGTTTAAAACAAATTCTTAAGCCCAGCCACACTTCTCTGCTCAAAGCTGCTTTCACCCAGGGCTTCTCTGACCAGACGCTGCTTCATGTCCAGAGAAGCAGGGGAAGCAGAGGGTCTACCTTACGATGGGGGTTTGCCTCACCCTGTATAAAGAGCACGCAATAGCACTTAACACCCTGCCTGGTTGTCATCAGAGATAACATCACCATTCACCCTTCAGTTTATTTGAGGAGAGGCAGTCTCCATAGCAACCAGTGGGGTTCCAGAATTTCTGATGTGTCCAGAAGTGGGGCACTTTCTCACAGAGCCAAATTTCCTGTATTTTGAAAATAATTTTTTTATTTTGGTTTTTTGAGACAGGGTATCTCTGTGTAGCTTTGTAGACCAGGTTGGCCTCGAACTCACAGTGATCCACCTGCCTCTGCCTCCCAAGTGCTGGGATTAAAGGTGTGCGTCACCACTGCCTGGTTTGAAAATAATTTCTTTATAGTGTATTTTAAATTGCATTTATTCATCCCTTTAGTGTGGGTTTGGTTACACCATGGCATACCTGTGGAGGTCAGAGGACAAGTTTTAGTTGTTTATCCTTCCTACCACATTGGTTCTAGGAGTCAAACTCAGGACTTCCGGCTTAGCACCAAGAGCCTTTATATATGAAATCCCACCTCACCAAACCAAAAGTAACTTATTTTTGAATGTTTATTTGTATTTTATGTACATTGGTGTTTTGCCTGCACGTATGTCTGTGTGATGATGTTGGATCCCCTGGAATAGTAGTTACACACAGCCATGTGGGTCCTGGGAATTTAACCTGGGTCCTCTAAAAGAGCAGGCAGTGTTCTGAGCCATCTCTCCAGACTCCCCCCCCCCTCAAATAATTTCTTTTTCTTAGCAAAGTATAAAGTAGTCTGGCAGCCCCATCCACTTCAACTGCTACTACAGAAAGAACTTCCATCCAAAAAGACTAAGCCTTCCCTCCTTTTGTCTGTCCTACTGTCTGTGCTTCCTTCCCTCTTTCACTCTCTCCTTGAGTCAGGGTCTCACGTAGGCCAGGCTGGCTTCTATGTAGCCAAGGCTGGTCTTGAACTCAAGTTCCTCCTGTCTGCATCTCCCAAGTTCTGGGACCACAGTCTCACCATGCCCGGCTTGCCTCTTTGTAGTTCTAACATGAAAGGAAATACCACCTGGGTCCTAGAAAGACAGCGAGGCTTCCGAGGCTAGTAGGAGTGAGGCCAGCAGAGACCTGGCTGGGCAGGGTTTGAGGCCTCAGGCAAGGATGTGGGAGGGCAGAGTAACAAAGTGGAGAAACCTGTGTGTCCAGAAGATGGCTGGCACAGGCCAGCTGACGTCGGTCACAGCTTCAGTTCACAAGGGCTTTTCAGGTGGGAAAGGTCAAGCCGAGGAAAGGGAAGAATTGGCTTTGGGAAGGCCCAAGCAGGGCTGCTGGCCACCCAGCTGGTGGCCGCCTTGGTGTCCCCTGCATTACTGACCTATAACTGACATCATGAGTCAAAACCACAGTAAGAAAGATGAGCTGGGCTGGAGAAGTGACTCAGCCGGGAAAGGTGTGTCCTGCTGAGCCTGATGACCAGAGTTCCACCTCCAGAAGGACATGGTAGGAGAGACCCCAGGAGCAGTCCTGTGACCCTCCCCACCACCAGTGTAAAAGGAAGAGAGGCGCATGCGTTGATGTTCTGACCCAGTTTACGGAAAGAAAAAGCAAGAGAAAACCTTGGCATGGTGTAGCACACCTATAGCCCCAGGATTGGAGGCAGGATGGTCTGGGAGTTCAAGGATAGCCTTTGCTCCGCAGTGCATTTGCAGTCAGCCTGGCATTTTGGAGACTTGTTGTGGGGTGTTCCACAGAGAAGACTGCTCAGACAGACCTGGGTTTAGGCCAACGCAAAGTCTTTTTTAGTCAGCTGGGGTCTACACTGTAGTGTAGCCCTGGGCCTTTCTCAGGGTGAGGTCCTAAGCACAAAAACCATGTTCTGGGCTGACATACTTCAGTCAACAAGAACAGTTAGTCAGAAGCAGAGCTACAGAAGCCAAAAAGCAAGGGTAGTACATTTAGAGACCTTCCCAGAACTATGGACTTTGATGGATCGGGCTTTTGTTTTAGTTTTGGCTGATGATTGCTGTGGAGTTTTACAGCACGAATGGTACTCATGTCATGGAGTCAGTTGTGCTAAGGTCTGTGCCCTGTTACATCAGTCTGAATGAATAATAACTTCCCTGCCGCAGTGCAGGCTGTATTTACACCTACTTCCTCTCTCTGAGCCACAATACAGAAGGCTGCCCATGGCTACACTGTTTCTCAGCACAAACTCAGCTCACCCTACTTTGAGAAGCTGCCTGTGTTGCCCAAAGTCTAACGCAGGGATGTTTTTCTTTTTTCCCTTTACCACCCCACCCCCAATAACAAGCAAAGCCTTTAGCTTTACTGATGTGTAGTTTACTTACCGTGCAGCTCACCCCACTTAACGTTTGTTTGGTTTATCAGTTATGCAACAAGCCTCACAGTCAACCTCAGAACACTTTAATTACCCCCAAAGGAAGCCTCTCCTGGTTCCTCTGTTCCCCCAAGTCTCCAGAGGCGGTTGTATCCACTTTCATCTCCTCAGATGAGCACATTTAACAGAACATGGTTCTCACATTTAACATGAAAGGAGACATGTAATGTATGTACTGATTTACATCTGGCTTCTTTTCCTCAGCATGATGTGGCATGACCAGTCATTCTCTTTTAATGATTGCATGGATAACATTCTACTGGGCAGATATCGTGTATCTATTCATTTGATGATGGACTTCTGGGTTGATTTTACTTTGAGCTATGGTGAAGAGTGCATCTGTGAACATACCTGTCCATTTAAAAAAGTGTTTTAACATGGAAGATTGAGCACGTTTACGGGATGATGTTACAAACCCTCATGTCCTCACTATTTAATTGCAGCAAAGGCATGCCACCTCAGCCCTCACATTGCTTTGTTACTGCAGAAGGCCTGTAGGGCTGGAGATGAGTTCTATCCCCAGCACGGCATGACCAGGCACTCAGTTCTTGCTGCTCCTAGCCTGCTCTCAGATAGATATCAGCAGAGCTGAGAATCCCTGAATGCTGATCAGGGTCGCAACTTTTACAACCCTGAGAACAGGAGCTGCAGAAGTCCCTGCAGTCCAGTGACTCACTTCAGGGCCTTTCTGGGTGGAGTTTAGCAAGAAGGGAAAAGGTTTCAGGCCAAAACTGGTCTGACTCCAAGATCCACTCTCTTCCCATCCCCCTTCACTCTGGTTCCAGATGTTATCTGGCCATCATGTGACTGTGTGACAGTCTCAGCCTCCCTGTTGGCATGGTGCCCGTTTGGAGTCAGAGCTCTGGAGCCTTCTGGAATCCCAGGAAGAGCTGTACTGATTGGAGGTGGCCGAAGAGGGCTGCTTTATATCTTGGGTTCTAGGTCCCATAAGGTCTGTGTGGCATTCGCAATAGACCCCAAGCCTATTCCTAAGAGTCTGAAAGCGCCATCAAGGTACACACAGGTGTTGTCTCATGAGATGGCCATGTCCACATCTAGTCAGAAGAGGAGGTAGACACACCCCTCCACCCTGGGGTAGGACTTGGGGGTGACTCATTTTGTTAGCCCTCATCTGTGGATCAGAACTTAGTCACACAGCCTCGCCTGGTAGCAAAGGAGGCTGGGAAATATGGACTTGCTTTCAGGAGACCTCACATGTAGGCAATGAATGGAGATCTAATGGCTGAGGAACAGGAGACAATGGGGAGCAGTCTTGACAATGACTGTTTCTTGGTGACACAGAGTGGCAGGGTGTTTGTCTAGAGTACACGAGGCCCCAATTCCAACCCCAACATCACCAAAAAGAATAGAGAAACTGTTCCCTGCCTGAGACCAAGTCTGGGGCTAGAGCTTCACCAGCTCATAAGGCTGTGTTGGCTGAGGAGAGGTGTCTGTGGTGGCCTGGGCAGGGCCTGCACTGAGCCCATGCCTAGACTGACCTGCTTTGCTCCTTGGAGATTCCTTCTCCTGAGGCACAAATGCCCTCTTCCCCAGCCCCTCCTCCCCTCCCATCTGTGATCTGCCCACTGCCCTCACCCCTGGCACTACCCTAATTCATTCAGATTCCTGTCTCATGTCAGTATAAGCTTTAAAAAGTTCTACTAGGCAGGATTTTTGAAAATTACATTTGTCTGTGTGTGCCTGTCTCTTCTCTTCTTTCACAGTATGGGTCCCGTGTCCTGGAGATCCAACTCTTAATGGCAGGCGTCTTTACCTGCTAAGCAGCCTTGCTGCCCCCAATATGAGCTTTTAAACTCAGTTTTCTGGAAGAGTGAGGTTAGGAAGTGGTCTGCATGGTGGGTTGTCACCACCCAGGGAATGATGCTTTTGCCGTGCTTCGTCATAAGTGTTGAACAGGTCAGAGCTTTTGCTTCTGCCTGAGTATGTCCAGAGCAGAGGTGGAAGGGTGTGCATTTTCCTGTAAGGTCTAATCCTGCTCACATGCGGTGTGCGGATTGGAGTGTGTGTCCACCAACTTTTATCCACCCACCCATTCATCCATCACCCACCCATCACTCATTCATCCATCTACCCACCAACCCACTTAACCACCCATCTGTCCATCCACTCATCTACTCAACTTCAACTTTATCCTGGGCTGGAATTCCTACCTGTAAAAAGAGACAAATGGGGTCTGGGCTGGTATTTGTGGGTAAGGAACTGCCTGTCAGTATATAGTGTGACGGTGCACATGCATCTGTGTGTGGGGTCATACGTGTGCCAGTGCACATGCATCTGTGTGCACCTGTGTGTGTGTGGTCATATGTGTGCAGGTGCTCATGAACCTGGGGGTGTCAGAAGTCAACCTCAGATGCCTTTCCTCAAGAGCCATCCACCTGGGAACTGGGGCCCTCCAATGAGGCTTGGCTGGCTGGCTAGTGAGCCTCAAGGGCCTAGCTGAGCCCTGCCCAGCATTGGGCTTCTATGTGCATCCATCAGTACACTCAGCTTTTGTGCTGTTCTAGGCACCAAACCAGGGATCCCATGGCTTCCTGGCAAGCATTTCATCCCCTGAGCCACCCTCCCTGCATCTAGGATTTTTGACCCAGGATCTTAACATCCATTTCCAGGAATTTTGAAGGGTTTCCTGCCTAAGATGGCACCAGGCAGTCTCACAGGCTTCAAGACCGATCAGCTTCAACCCTCACCAGCCACATGTTTAGTTAGTTGTTTTATATACTAAATTTCCACTTTAGATTTGCCTGGCATGAAGCCTCCTCTGGCTGAAAATTGGCAGTACCAGAGCGTCCCCACGGGTTTTCTATCAGTAGCAGTGTAGCTTTAAAGCAAAACGCCTCTTCAGTGTGTGCTGCATAAACCAGGGTCACAACCCCTAAGGTCCAGCTGTCAGTGTGAAGAGAAACAGACCAGGGATGGAAAAGCCTGTTTGGGTGAACTGCTTTCATTAAGACAATAATAGCAGTTATTATTAGAATGTGGTTAGGTAGTCAAGATAGACCCATGGGAAAACACCACTGGGAGTTCTGCCTGCAGTTTAGAGCCAGACAGGAGTCTCGGGTCTGCAGGTTCCCCTTGCAGGGATTAGGAGCCTTGCTAGGGCTTCACTGGGAATCTGCTCACTCATGCCTCCCCAGAGACCACCTCACCTCGTCTTCCCCTGAGCAGTCATCTCAATAGAAGGGAGAGCTGGCTGGCCAACTGTGATTGGCTAGGATGGAGGCAGTTGCTAGGTTACCAGTCCACTGAGACTGGGTGCATGAGTATGTGTGCGCAACCCCATCCTCCATCCTAGATCCATCCCACACAGCAGGCCTAATTCTTGCACACCCAGGAACAGGATCCAGCCACTTAAATGGCCTGTCTCCAGTGTCCCCACCCCTCTGTGTGGGGGGAAGGAAGACAGGCCTAAGTTTTAACTCTGAGTCATCTTGAATAGTTATTCACATCCTTGGGCCTCAGTGTCCTTTTTGATTTCTGGAGATCACTAATAAGTTCATTGTCTATGTATGCATTCAGTTAATAGTGTCTGCCTGGATTGCAGACACTGTATGGAATACTAAGGATTAGTAAGACCTCTTTGTTCCTGGGAAGGGGGCAAATATTTCCCACTTAATCAAATAACATACACGTGCATCAAATTATCTTTTTTTCTTCCCCTTCAGTGATTTTTCTAGCCCCCGATTTTTTTTCAAGCTAATCCTTTAGCTCTCCCCCATAAAAGAGGCATGTTGCCAGATTGGCCCTGTGCCTTGACACTGCGTGAGCACACCCTCTCAGTCATGCTGCTACTGTGTCCCTGTATTTTACTTTATTTTAAATGTATGCATTTTCACCTGTATGGGTGTTTTGTCTGTGCACCACACATGTCAACTGCCCGTGGAGGCCAGGAGGGGGCGTCAGATCCCTGGAACAGAGGTTCCAGATGGTTGTGGGCCACCATGTGGGTGCTGGGTATTGAGTCTGGGACTTCTGGAAGGACAGCCAGTTCTCTTCAGCACTGAGCCATCTCTCCAGCCCCTACTTTGTTACATCTAGTAAGGATATAGGAAAGGCACACTGCCATGTTCAGTGGGAGCCTGGTGCCTGGCCATTTGGGCAATTCCTGGCAACTCCAATACTGAGTGCATACTGTATGCAGGGAACTTTCAAACAGTCTCATAACTCAACACAGTAGGGAGTTTTGTTGTTGTTGTTGC
Source organism: Cricetiscus sungorus (assembly GCA_030556225.1). Lineage (NCBI taxonomy): Eukaryota > Metazoa > Chordata > Mammalia > Rodentia > Cricetidae > Cricetiscus > Cricetiscus sungorus. The sequence goes on from JANBXA010000600.1 coordinate 52,103,619, forward strand.
TTTTGTTATTGTTTTTTTGTTGTTGTTGTTGTTTTTTGTCTTTTTGTTTTTTTTGTTTTTTTTTTTTTTTTTTTTTTTTTTGAGACAGAGTTCCAAGATAGCAGAGCTACACTGAAAAACCTCTCTCTCTTTCTCTCTCTCTCTTTCATTGTCTGAGACAGGGTCTCACCATGTGAGCATGGCTGGAAAACTTGCTCTGTACAGCAGAGTCACTTTGACCTTAGACACAATCCTCCTGCTTCTACCTCTTGAGCTTTGGGGTGACAGGCATGAACCATCACACCTGCGGGTGCTTGATTCTCCACCACAGGAGACTTGTTTGTCAGGGTTAGTTATCCCTCTGTCTGCCCATCACCAGGCAGATAGAGAAAGAGCAAGAGAGGAGGGGGAGACAGTCTGTCCCCAAGGACGAACACTGAGCAGCAAGGAAGACTTTTGAATCAAATGCCAGGCTGAGAGAAACCAGACAGCCTCCCCCTCCATCCCTGGCTGTGTGTCTGGGTGGCACACAGCTGATTCCCAGACTGAACCGTTTTCAGATGTAAGGACCTGGGAAATGTCAATACTATTTTCATTCTCTCCGCTGCTGTGCATCCCTGAGACTCCCCTCCCTATGGGGTGGGTGGGCATTGACTCAGAATGAATCCTATTCTAGTTCTAAAGCCACAGTTATAAAAGACCTTTGTGCTTGAGACATGCAGACCTTGACCTGGCATTCCCACTTCTAGGAATTTGTCCTAAAGAGAAGAATCCAGGGCATGGCAGAGAACTTAGCGTGAATTGTTTCTCCTAATATATATATTCATCTTTTTTTGTTTTAGGGGTATTTGCCTGCATGTATGTCTGTGTGTGTGTGTATGTATGTGGTGTGTGTGTGTGTGTGGTATGTGTATGTATGTGGTGTGTGTGAGTCTGTGTATGTATGTATGTATGTATGTGGTGTGTGTGTAAGTCTGTGTGTATGTATGTATGTGTATGTGTGTGTATGTGTGTATGTATATGGTGTGTGTATGTATGTGGTGTGTGTGTATGTATGTATGTCTGTATGTGGTGGATGTATGTATGTATGTATGTGGTGTGTGTGTGTGTGTAAGTCTGTGTGTATGTATGTGTATATGTGGTATGTGTGTATTTGTGCACTATGTGGTGTGTGTGTGTATGTGGTGTGTGTGTATGTGTGTGTGTATGTGGTGTGTGTATGTATGTATGTATGTGGTGTGTGTATGTATGTAGTGTGTGTATGTATGTGGTGTGTGTATGTGGTGTGTGTATGTATGTATGAGATGTGTGCGCATGTATGTGTGTATGTATGTATGTATGTGGTGTGTGTATGTATGTATGTGGTGTGTGTGTAAGTCTGTGTGTATGTATGTGTGTGTATGTGTGTGTATGTGTGTATGTATATGGTGTGTGTATGTGGTGTGTGTGTATGTGTGTATGTATGTGGTGTGTGTGTATGTGTGTATGTATGTGGTGTGTGTGTGTGTGTATGTGGTGTGTGTGTATGTGTGTATGTATGTGGTGTGTGTATGTATGTAGTGTGTGTATGTATGTGGTGTGTGTATGTGGTGTGTGTATGTATGTATGAGATGTGTGTGTATGTATGTGTGTATGTATGTATGTGGTGTGTGTGTATATGTATGTATGTGGTGTGTGTGTATGTGTGTATGTATGTGGTGTGTGTGTATGTGGTGTGTGTGTATGTGTGTATGTATGTGGTGTGTGTATGTATGTAGTGTGTGTATGTATGTGGTGTGTTTATGTGGTGTGTGTATGTATGTATGAGATGTGTGTGTATGTATGTGTGTATGTATGTATGTGGTGTGTGTGTATATGTATGTATGTGGTGTGTGTGTGTATGTATGTGTGTGTGGTGTGTGTGTGTGTGTGTCTATGTATGTGGTGTGTGTGTGTGTGTCTATGTATGTGGTGTGTGTGTGTGGGTTGAATGAGAATGTCCCCCATAGGACCAGATGTTTGAACACTTGGTCCCGGGTTGTTTGAACTGGTTTTGGGTAGGTTCAGGAGGTGTAAACTGGCCTTGCTGGAGGACGTGTATCTCAGGGATTGGTGTGAGGTTTCAAAAGCCTGACCATTCCCAGTGAGCTCTCTCTCTGCTGTCTGCTCTGCCCCAGCCACCATTTCTTCTGCTTGCAGTCACATTCCCATGGCATGACACATTCTTATTCCTCCACCATAAGCCCAATCAAACCCTTCCTTCCATGTGTTGCCTTGGTCAGAATGATCTCTCACAGCAGCAGAAACGTAGCTAATAAGCATATTCGCTGGTGTGTGTACATGCACCTGTGGACGCCATGCCTTGTAGGTCACGAGGATAGGAAGAACTCGGGTTGTCAGGTTTGGTGACAAGTGACTTTACATAACCGTTGAGTCATCTCACAGACCCTTAAAGGCTTGCTTTTTTTTTCAAGGTAAGGTAAGGTTTCTCTGTATAGCCCTAACCAGGCTGGCCTCGAACTCTGCGAACCACCTGCCTCTGCCTCCTAAGTGCTGAGATTAAAGACTACCACCTGGTTACAGGTTATTTTTTAAATTATAAATTGGTATTTAGACAGGCATGGTGACTCAGGTGTATAATTCTAGCACTGAAGAGGTAGAAGCAGAAGGATCTAGAATTCAAGACCATCATCGTCCACTACATTGTGAGTTCAAGGCCAACCTGGCTACATGAGACCCATAGTCAATAAGAAAAAAAAGAAGAAGAAGAAAAGAAGTAAGGAATGAGGAAAGAAAGAAAGGAAGGGAGGGAGGAAGGGAGAAAGGAAGAAAGGAAGGAAGAAAGAAAGAAAGAAAGAAAGAAAGAAAGAAAGAAAGGAAGGAAGGAGGAAGAAAGAAAGAAAGATATAGGGGCCATCAATAGGGTTCAGTAGGTAAAGGTCTTGCTACAGAGTCTGGCGATCTGAATTTAGTTCCTAGAAGTCACATGGTAAAAGGAGAAACTGACTCCAGGAAGTTATTCTCTGATCTCTAGCCTGTGGCACCTGCACACACACACACACACACACACACACACACACACACACACACACACACACTAGGGCTAGGGGATGGTTCTGTGGGTAAAAGCTTGCTGTGTAGGCTTGAGGACCTGGGTTCAAGCTAAGGGTGGTGGTGTGAACTTGTAGCTGGGCACTGGGCTGGGGGGGGGCGGGGAGACAAAGAAAAGGATCCCGGGGCTGCATGGCCAGCTCGTCTGGTGCAGACTGTGAGCTCCAGGGTTAGCGAGAGATCGTGGCCTCTGTGTGCACATGAGAAGGGAGAGGCATCTACACACCCACACACACTCACCCCGATACAAGTAAACAGTAAATAAGTAGGTGTTCATTGGCAAGACACATACATATATTATGTTTACAAAGTAAGCTTCAAGTACGTACAATGATACATAGCACAACTCCCTGTGAGAGTGAAAACAAAATAGATGGTCTAAAGAAATAGGCCAAACATGGATTTCTAGGTAGAGGAATTCTGAGATCTTTCTTTTTCTTTCTATATCTCTGCATTTCTGTCTTGTTTTGGTTTTTTGTTTGTTTGTGTTTTGTTTTGTTTTTGAGGCAGTGTTGTGTAGCCCAGGCTATCCTCAAACTCCTGATCCTCCTGCCTCCACCTCCTGAGTACTGGGTCAGCAGTAGACTTGTGGCTACATGCCTGCCTGTATCTGACTTAGTGTGTGTTCCCACATGATCAGGTGTGCTTCCTGTGACAGAGCACATTTCCTTGTATCATTCCCTGGCACCGCCAGCTACTCCAGCTGCTCCAGCTGCTCCAGCTGCTCCAGCTACTCCAGCTACTCCAGCTACTCCAGCTATTCTCCAGTCATGTAGAACAGGCTGAAGCAGGGCTGAAGAGGAGGTTGATCCCTTCAGCCTGTCAGTTTAAAAACAGGGCTGGAGAGATGACTCAGCGGTTAAGAGCACTGGCTGCTCTCCTGGTTGCCCTAGGTTTGATTCCCAGTGCCCCCTGGGGGCTCACAACCACCTGTAACTCCAGTTCCAGGAGATCTATCACCACTCTGACCTCTGAGGGAATCTGCAAACACATGGTGCATGTTAACTTGTGCAGGCATATGCATACATACATAGCAAACAGTTTTAAAACAGTTCACCTGAGGAAGTTAGGTGAAGGGGGATGGGAAGTTTAAGGTCATTATTGGCTTATTGGCTGCATAGTGTGGGAGTTGTAGACCAGCCTGGGCCACATGAAACCAATTCCCCAAAGCGCACGTCTCCATTCTAACCTGTCTTCCAGGTGAGACTTTAGTTCAGAGGCCTGAACTTGGTAACCACTTGCCAGGAACATCTTGCCAGCTGGCCACCACCCTCCTCGAGGGAAGATGCTGTTTGCTCATGCCTAAGCATGCTAAGGTTGAAAATTGCCAGGCTTCCTATTCCCAGGAAGGGGCATGAGAGATTTGTGTTTACGGAGAAGTATGGGGTCCCTACGACTTAATGCAGATGTGGTCTGGGTGTTAGGGATAGTTTGGAGTCAGAAAAAAACCGAAACAACATTAACATTTCCTGCCTGTATGACTTCAGGCAAGACACGTGCCCTGCCTCAGTTTCCATATCTATACAATGGTACTCCAGCACTAGGTATCGTGGTCTCAAGGATCAGGCCAGTAATGTATAATCTGTGAACTATAAAATGTGGCAGGAATAAACTACCCTCTTGTTTTGTCTCCAAATTGTTGTGTGTGGTTTTGGGCAAATCAGTTACCTTCCCGGTGTGGCCGCTATGGATGGATTGATTGCAAAGCACTCAGAATGCAGACTCTCCAAGCTGGAAAGCCTTGGCCCTTCCCGCCCACGCACACAGATCTTGTTGACAGAGGCGCTTATGCAACCTCCACTAGCTGCCTCCCACGACAGAGAGCGCATGACTGCTCAAGTCCCTGTTACATATTCATGACACTAACTCGAAGCAAAATTTTCCATATGAGGCATTTAAGCACTGGTGGTGTAGCTTGGTGGTCAAGCACAGGTGTAACTTGTGCAGAGCCCTGAGTTCAATCCCTGGCACCAAAAAAAAAAGATTATTTTCAGGACTGGAGAGATGATTCGTTGGTTAAGAGCACTTGCTGCTCTTGCAGAGAGCATAAGTTCAGTTCCCAGCAGTCATGTCAGAAGGCTCCCAGCTCTAGGGGAACCCTCTTCCAGCTTCGGTGGTCTCACACACACACACACACACACACACACACACACACACACACACGCACACACACGCACGCACACACGCACGCACGTGTATGTTTTCAGAATTCGTGCCCAGCATGAATGAAGCCCTGGCTTCTCTCCTCAGCACAGCATGCTCCTAAACCAGCACGATGGCACAGGCTGTAATCCTAGCACTATTGAGGGGACAGCACAATCAAGAGTTTGAGGCCATTCTCTTCTACTCAGTGAGGCCGAGGCCTGCCAAGGGTATGTGACCTTTGAGTGTAGGAATCTCATATAGGACTCTCAAAACACAGCCTGGTAGTAGACCCCAGGCACGGGCACAGGAGGCTGGGGAAACTCTTTGCAGGAAGAAAATATTTTTTAGCCCCTGAAAGTTTCTGTTGTCTGTCCACACACGGTCAGAAGCAGGACAACCAGGTCCCTAGCTGTGGGGGACTGGGATTCTTCCTTCATGGCTCTGTCCTATCCACAGTGGCAGGACTGTTCCTGAGGCCCCTGGGCTTCTGGGTCCCAGATGTCATCACTGAGAGCTGTGGGGTGAAGTGGTGACTGTCACTGAGGTCCCCATTACTCCCGCACTGCTGGCTGAAGGTGTGTCTCCCCTCTGTTCCCTTCCACAGAGGAATACCTCAGGGTGCTGAATATGGGCCTGGCCGAGGTGAAGAAGTCCTTCCTGGGACCTCTGTCCCCATCCTGCAAGATGGTTCAGATGATGCGACAGTTTTTGTACAACGTGCTGCCTGAGGACTCCTACAAGTTCGCCACCGGGAAGCTGCATGTAAGCCTCACCCGAGTCACGGATGGAGAGAATGTGGTGGTTTCCGAGTACACGTCCAAGGAAGAACTCATCGAGGCAAGGCCCTGGCTGTACCACCCCCGGGGGGACCTGAACAGCCCTGAGCAGCTCTGTCCCAGCCTCCCCGCCCTGTCTTCCCTTCTCTGTTGCCTGGCCCTTCGCTTCCTTCATGCCTGCATCTCTGCCAGAAGTAGTTCCCCAAGAGGTGACACAGAGAGGCCCACAACCAGCCAGAGCTTGTCACCAGCCCGGTGACTCCCACACCATGTCCCCTTCCCCTCTTCACCCTTCAGGTCCCTCTGGGCTGACTCTGAGGCTTTGGAAACCTAGTGGTGACCCCCCCCACACACACACAGTCCAGAGACCTCCAGACCTGGATCTCGGTGTACCCAGTTTTAAAAAGGATAAAGAATAGTACCTGTGTTCCCACTCTGTCCTCAGGAGCCTTGACAGAGATTGGATTACCAGCCGGGGCTGCCTCTCAGTTGCTGGTGTCTGCCTAGCTTGCAGGAGGCCCTGGGCCCCACCCCCACATATAAGCAGAGGTGGTGAAGGTCCATCCACTACACAGCCAGGCTGAGGCCAGCCTGAGCTACAGGAGACCCTGTCTGGAAAAGTGGGGGCTGTTTTAAGAACACCTGTTGTTGAAGAGGACCCAAGTTTGTCATCAAATCCACATTGGGCAGCTGATCACCATCTGTAACTCCAGCTCCAGAGAATTCCGAGGAGCTGACCTTTTCTGGCCTCATAGACACTCATACACAGGGTGCACATGCCCAGTCCTGGGGTTGGGGTGAACAAGCAGCAGGTCCCTTGGATGACTAGCTCTCTGCTCCTGGAGGGGCGCCCCTCACGCCCATGGCTGCTGCCTCCCTCCCAGCCTTTCCCAACTTCCACTCCTGCCATGCATGACATCACAGACCGACCACATCTGCTGTGAGCTATTACTTCTCATTTCCAGCCCAGTGTCCCCCACTTGACCAGACTCCTGTCCCTTCATCCGCCCTGCCTGGTCTCCTCCTCTGGGGCCACAGCAGCCATAGCCACCTGCCTCACCTGTCTGCTATTGCGCACTCACAAGGATGGTTTCTTAGCCTCCTTTGAGGCCAGGGCCTGGTCCAGGACAGCCCCATGTTTATGGAAGGCTGATGGCCAGCCGAGGACCCTGGGTATGGCAAGGCCACCCCCTCTTTAGGACATTGGGTCTGACTAACCCAGTACACCACCAAGGACCCTACTAAGGATGGCATGAGAATTGAATGTAGACTGCTTCCCAGGCCTTTACCCTTACTTTAAGGAACTGGGGACCAGTAGAGGTCAGGGGTCACCTGTGGGTCCCTGCCACCCACTCCAGGGCCTGTGGCATCTCAGCCCTGTCTCTCCCTAGGCCCTGTATTGCAGCTGCTTCGTTCCTGTCTACTGTGGCTTAATCCCCCCAACGTACCGAGGTGAGGTAAGTGAGCTGAGACCCTGGGGCATCTTAAGGGGAGGCACATTTTCTACTCAGAATTCCTAATGTAGATGGATGCCTGGGCCTTTAAGGGGAACCTCCTCTAGTTGATTCAGGGTCCTCTCTAGACCCACCCACCCTGCAGAGGGCCAAGCAAGCCAGGTTCTCACAGAAGGCAGTGTGCAGAATACAGGCCCCAGAAAACAGAGACATGAGACCCTGACTGAGGGCCATCTGGGCCAGTGGTCACAGGCTTCCATGTGCCTGTGATGAACTCTGAGGTGAGGTCCTACGTTAATGGGGCCTCTGCTTCAGTAGATCTGGGCTGGCCCAGACTCTGCACCTCTGGCTGACCTCAGGGTGACCAGGCTACAGTCTGAATAGTAGGGATGTATCCCCTGGTTCAGACATTATGCTCTGCCAGCAAGTCTTTTTCAGGCTCCCATGGGATACAGAGGCTCCCGGGAGAAAGTGAGGCTGAGTGGTTACTGTACTGGTCATCTCTTGCTCAGTTCATAGATGAGGAAGCCAACAGGATCCCCACCCCCACCACCAAAAGAAAGGGGTTGAAAGTGGGTGTGCTGTGAGGCTGTGGGAAGGGCTTGGTCTCCTGAGTCTCAGGGTGATGGACACCACACAGAGGCCAGCAGCACCCAGACAACACAGGGAGAAGAGTCCAGAGTCAGAGCATTAGATTAGAAGTCCCGAAGCTAGCCGGGCAGTGGTGGTGCACGCCTTTAATCCCAGCACTGGGGAGGCAGAGGCAGGAGGATCTCTGTGACTTTGAGACCAGTCTGGTCTACAGAGTGAGTTCTAGGACAGGCTCCAAAGCAACACAAAGAAACCCTGTTTTGAAAAAACCAAAAATAAAATAAAATAAAGAAGTCTCCAGGCCAGGCCAGGCGGTGGTGGCACAACCCAAGGCCACTCTGGACACAGCAAGAGACCTTGCTCCACACCACCCATCATCTATCTTGGGAACCTCAGCCTTAAGGCTGGTCCCAGATGGTCTTGTGGCCCTGCTATCCCATGGCCCCGGTCCCTCCATGTCCTCTCTGATTGAGCATCCCCCTTCTTCCCTGCAGAGGTATATTGATGGAGGCTTCACAAGCATGCAGCCCTGTGCATTCTGGACAGACTCTATCACCATCTCCACCTTCAGCAGCCAGCAGGACATCTGTCCGAGAGATTGCCCTGCCATCTTCCACGACTTCCGAATGTTCAACTTCTCCTTCCAGTTCTCCTTGGAGAACATCACCCGCATGACACACGCGCTGTTCCCCCCAGACCTGGTGGTGAGAGACAGGAGGGTCAGGGTGGGACCTAGAATAGAGGGAAGCCTTGGTTCTGTGTCTCTCCCCTCAAAGGATCAGAGTTTTGCCGTGCTTAAAGGGTTGCCAAAAACAAACAACAGAGCTCAAGTGGTAGAGGGCTTGCCTAGCATGCTTGAAGCTCTGGGTGTGATCCCAGCGCTGTGTAGACCTAGAACAATGGTGTCCATCTGTAATCCCAGTACTGAGGAGGGGGAGACAGGTGGATCAGTAGTTTAAAGTCATCCTTAGCTGCATATGGAGTTTGAGGTTAGCCTGAGCTACATGCCACCCTGTCTCAAGACAAACAAAATCCAGTGATCAGCAAAGACAAAATGTTCCCAATTCAGTCTCCTCAGAAAGAGCTTTGTAGTGGGGACCTCTCACGCACCCCTCTCAATACCCTCTGCAAAGACACCATCACTCTCCCTGTTTGACAGATGGGAGAAAGACAGTGAGGGGTTTCAACCACATAGCCAGTGAAGGGTAGCTCTAGGACTTGAACCCAGACCCCAGACTCTATCCTTCCTATGACCCAGATGTGTGGCTGTGGGTGGGGCAGTGACTCTCTTGGTGGCTGCAGCCTTGTTCATTTTCCTGTGTCACCACCTAGATCCTGCAGGGTTACTACTATCGGGGATATGATGATGCGGTGTCATACCTTCGGAGGCTGAGTGAGTAGCTAAAGCCCAAGGAAGGGGGGGCAATGGGTGTGGCATGGGTGGGAATGGAGGAGACCCAGCAGCCTGCCCTGTCAAAGACAGGCCACTGTGGCTGCCAGTTGACGTATGAGACAGTGCTTAGGATATTTCTAAATACATATCTGTGAAATTAAAATCAGATCCAGGGTTGGAGATGCAGCTCTCAGTTGGTAGAGTGTTTGCCTGGCATGCCCAAAGCCCTGGGTTCAATCCCCAGCACCGAATAAGACAGGGGTGGCTCATGAGTTGATGCTGGCACCCAGAAGGCTGGAGGATCAGAAGTTCAAGGTCACCCTTGGCTATCTAACTTCTTCCAGACCAGCCTGGGTTTCTCAGGACCCTGTGTAAAGTAGGTGTGACTAGTTATGTTTGAGTGATCTACTGATCAGGAAACCAAAGGGAAGAACCATTGTCCTTCGATGGTCTGGACCCAACCCTTGCCTCCTCTAGTCTTTATTGAATGAATAGAGTGTTGGGCCCTAATTCCAGGGTCCTGATGGGCCGGTGGGAGAGCCCCGAGACACAAACACCAAAACCAGGAGATGAAACAAACAAGAGGTGTTTATTGAACGAAGAGTGCACTTGGGTGACAGCAATCGGGGAAAGCTGCACACCCCCCAAAGGGTTCAGGCTCCTTTTTATAGAGACAAGCCGCAAATCCGCATACATGCATGGGGCACAAGGTGATTGATTACAGAGTATGATCTCATATTTGAGAGATCACCCAGGTATGACCTGTTCTTATTCAAAGGATAAACTATAGAATGACTTGGAAAGTCCCCAGATTGTCCGTTGGCCAGGAGTGACCCAAACAGTGCTGTTCATCTGGGACCATTTGTCCCAGTGTTGGGTCCCATTTTCTTGATGTGGGCCAAGACCTGGAAGAGACTTCACTTCAGTTATTTCACAAAAGATTGATGATTCAGTTACTAGCACTATTTAACAGAATTAGCCTAGCATAACCACTAGCCCCATCACCATAGTAATTTTCTTGTTCTCATATCTGTTCTTTCCTCCCATGTCAATGTCCATTCTTTATGATTTTCTATATTCCTCTTGCTAGAACTATTTTCCTGCCCCTTTCCCACATTTGGTTTGCTCTGCAAACTAAAATCTTTCAAGAGTAAATACAGGGACTAAACTCTCAAAGGCCATGAAGGTGTGGAGAGCATCATTGTGGAGAGAGACAAAAGACCTATCTGTACTCAGGGTTAACCCCTTAGAGTGCTGTTTCAGATGTGGAGAGTCCAGGGCAAAGGGCGCTTACCTAACTCTGGCCCAGCCTTTCCCTTTCTCCGTGTGATCTTTGGGGTAGTTGTATAATTTTTTTTTAATCATAATCTCATGGAACACTTGGCTTCATGCCTTTGAGTTCCAAGTATTTCTTATTCTCTGTGACTTAAAAAAAAAAAAAAAACAGTGGAAGAATCTCTGTGCCCGCATGGTCTACAGAGTGAGTTCCAGGACAGCCAGGGCTACACAGAGAAACCCTGACTCAAAAAAAAAAAAAAAAAAAAAGTCTTTGAAAAAAAAATACTTTGGAGTGAAACTAAGGGTTGAATGATAGTTTCTAAAATATATCTAGAATGTATACTAGAAATACATTCTTTCTCCAGATTTGTTTCCTGCCTTCTCCAGCTCCTCCTTACTCCCATCCAGGTATCCAGGGACTTGAGAAAACAGAATGATGGGAGGGAAGGAAGGAGGAAGGGAGGGAGGGAGAGAGAGAGAGAGAGAGAGAGAGAGAGAGAGAGAGAGAGAGAGAGAGAGAGAGAGAAGTTCCCAGACCCACTCCCAAGCCCTGTATCCCCACCCCGGGTTGGGGGACCACTTCCTCTCTTAGAGCCAGTTTTGTAAAGAAGGACTTGTACCTAGCTCCTGACACCTTCATGCTATGGATTGTTCAGTAATGGATCTCCTGGAGCCTCAGTTTCCCCATCTGTAAAGGTGGGGGAAGCAATGGTAGTGACTATTTCTGAGAGTTTCACTGTGAGTACAAAAGGCACATGGATGGTTTCTCATCAGAGTCTTGCACCTGTTTCTCCCAGAGCCTGGGACGTTTGGCCACCAGCTGGGAGTCCTCCACTCTCTCCTGGGTGATGGTTGGTATTTGTCAGGGACTTGAGGTCAGGAAATCCTATGGTTTGATATTTAGGTTTGTGGAGGCAACTCCCTTTCCCCATCCCCACTGCACCTGAGTCACAGCTTAACTACCTTCCAAGGTGTTTGTCCTCTTGCAAAGGAAGCCAGGGTTCTTCCCAGGGGCCTTGTGATGTGCGTGTCGTCCACCAGATGGTGCCAGTGCACACCCACCAGTCACTTCCTCACCCAAGGCCTCTTGGATTTTCTACAGGTTCCGGATATGATCAGGAGCTACTGGGAAATTCCTGCTGGTACCCAGAGCCACATTATGAGTCCCCATCCACCACTAGGAAGCTCTCAGATTGTTCTCTGTTCATTTCTGGGGAAGCAGTTCTCTCGCACAGAATGGTGCCACCTGGACCCCACCCCCCTTTTCTCCTCCCTCCCTTGCAAAAGCTCTCATCCACCCAGATGCTCCTGTAGCTGGGAAGCCACTGACCCCCCGCTGCTCCCTTCCCCACTCCCTCAGACAAGGTCCTCCTATACATGCACCATCGCTTACCCACGTGGTTTTCTGAAAGGCTAGGGCTCTGTTAGTGCTGGCCTAGCATTCATGAAAACTTAGGTTTAATTGCCAGTACTTCATAAACCCGGCAGTGTGGTGCATGAGGTAATCCCAGAACTGTGGATCAAAAGTTCAAGGTCATCCTTGGTATGTAATAAGTTTGAGGCTAGACCAGCCTGGCCTACACCACACCTTGTCTCTTGAAAGAAAAGTTTCCTGGAGCCCTTTTATGATCCCCACCTCCTCACTTCCTCATCGCCAAATCCCCCTTAATCTGTTCTCTGTCCTTACAGTCTTCTTGCCTCAGCCACCAAGCCCTGGGACAGCACTGCGAGCCACCACGGCTGGCCACGTATCATATTTATGTAGAATTTGCACACACCCTCATAATAGACTATGCACATCAAACCTGCTGTGTTGTGGTTTCTCCTAGATGCTGCTTACCTTGACTCTCCCAGCAAGAGAGTGATTTTCCCAAGGGTAGAAGTGTACTGCCAGATAGAGGTCGCCCTTGGCCACAAGCCCCCAGCTCAGTGGGACCACCATGAAGATTCCTGTCAACCCCATGCACAGGAGTCTCCCAAAGAGGACAGTAAGGACAGCGAGTCCCCAGCTTCCCCACCAGTGCAGACACCTGATTCCAAGGGCAGGAGGGTTGTGGAGGAGTCACCACCGGACTTGTCATCTGAGCAGTCATCGCCACTGGCCCCGCCCCAGCCAGGCCCAGTGACGAGGGTGGAGCTGGCCACTGGCCCCAGTGACATTTGCCCAGTAAATCTTCAAACTGCAAACCTGAAGCAAGGAATGAAGGATGGCGACCAGCTGAACTTGGCCACTGACAACGACCCAGGCACAGACAGCTCGTCATCTGTGTTGCAAGCCTCGATCTCATCTGCAGACACACATAGCTCAGAGGCTGGATCCTCAACGCCTGAATCCCTTCATCATTCGGGATTGCTGCTCAGACACTCCCAGGAAGCCACAGCATCCAGGACAGCCCCCAGACTTCTGCCCTCAAGTCCTTCAACGCCATCTGCCTTGCCACCTGTGCAGGAGCTGGGCCCAGAGCAGCCCACAGGTACGACTCTCCCTGCTCTGCTCTGGCAAGCAATTAGCTATGTGGAACTGAGGAACACCAGTGGGTTGGATTAAAGGCATGTGCCACCATTGACTGGCTAAAATACAAAAAATAATTGTTGTTGGTACACAGCTTTGATCCTTTAATCCCAGCACTCAAGAGGCAGCAGAAGCAGGCAAATCTCTGAGTTCAAGGCCAGCCTGATCCACAGAGCAAGTTCCAGGACAGCCAGCACTATACAGAGAAGCCCTGTCTTGAAAGATCAAATAAATAAATAGTTTTATATTGATTATTAAAGTATTCACTATAATAAGGCATCTAGAACTCACACAATTTACACAAATGTTTAACACACAAAAATAAGCACACGAGGACCCAAGTTTGATCCCCCAGAACATACATGAGTATACAGCATGTCTGTATACTCTAGCACTAGAGCCATGAAGACAGGCAGAGCCCTGGAGCTCACTGGCTGGTGAGCTTAGGCAGATAAGTGAGAAATTCTCTCTAAAAAATATAATTGAGGGGCTGGAGAGGTGCTCAGTGGTTAAGAGCATTGGCTGCTCTTCCAGGGGACCAGGGTTCAATTCCTAGCACCCACATGGCAGCTCATAGCTGTCTGTAACTCTAGTTGCAGGGAATCTGACACCCTCACACAGACATGCATGCAGGCAAAACACCAATGCACACAAAATAAAAATAAGTAGCTATTTAAAAATATACATAGTGAGTCCAGTTCTAGGACAGCCAGGGCCATACAGAGAAACCCTGTTGAGAGAGAGAGAGAGAGAGAGAGAGAGAGAGAGAGAGAGAGAGAGAGAGAGAGAGAGAGAGAGAGAGAGAGAGAGAGTGGAAAGAGAGAGAGGAGAGAGAGAGAGAAAGAGAGGAGAGAGAGAGAGAGGAGAGAGAGAGAGAGAGAGAGAGAGAGAGAGAGAGAAGAGAGAGAGAGAGAGAGAGAGAGAGAGAGAGAGAGAGAGAGAGAGAGAGAGAGAGAGAGAGAGAGAGAGAGAGAGGAGAGAGAGAGAGAGAGAGAGAGAGAGAGAGAGAGAGAGAGAGAGAGAGAGAGAGAGAGAGAGAGAGAGAGAGAGAGAGAGAGAGAGAGAGAGAGAGAGAGAGAGAGAGAGAGAGAGAGAGAGAGAGAGAGAGAGAGAGAGAGAGAGAGAGAGAGAGAGAGAGAGAGAGAGAGAGAAGAGAGAGAGAGAGAGAGAGATGAGAGAGAGAGTGACAGAGAGAGAGAGAGAGAGAGAGAGAGAGAGAGAGAGAGAGAGAGAGAGAGAGAGAGAGAGGAGAGAGGAAACTGTAAAGAGTGTTTTTCTTCACAACAGCATCTCACTATTGTGTCTCTGACTGGTCTGGAATGCACTGTGTAGACCAGACTGGCCTCGAACTCACAGAGATCCTCCTGCCTCTGCCTCCCTAGTGCTGGGTTAAAGGGCTGTGCCACAATGTCTGGCAGCTTTTGCAAAATAACCCAGTACCCCCTACCTGCCACCCCAACCCCCCCACCCCACCCCCCCCACAAACCTGTGAGTTCACTCCATCTGCAGGGCCTGCAGCCTCTTCACAGCTGACAAGCTCAGCAGCACTGGACACCAGGAAGCCAGCCCCTCACAAGCCTCTAGTGTAAGTTTCTCCTTCCTTGGGACATGTTCTTGCCCTGGGGAGGGCCCCAGCTAAGTGAGGTTTCTGCCCTTATGGCCGCCTGGATACCACCCAGCTCTTCTAGTCTGTGGGGTAATGGTTCACCCTTCCCTCGATCTTCTCTCCCTCAGGGAGGCACTATGCTGAACATGCCTGTTGATGGGGTGATGCCATCCCTCTGCCTCCCTCCTGCACACACTGGGTGCACCCTCTGCTAGGACCGTGTGCACTCATGCTCCAGGGTCTCATTCTGGGCGAAGCCACAGTTGGACAGGTCTAACATGCACATCATCCTAGCCTTAGGTAGCCCCTGAGGGTTTGGTGGACTCTCACATCTCTTTTGAAGCTGGCATGGTGGTGCATGGCTTTAACCCAGCACTGTGACCTTGAAGTAGATAGGACTGAGTGGGCTGAGCGCAGGCCTGTCTGCATTCAGTGCTCGCTGCTCTTGACCTTGGCGGCGATGAGACTAGCTGTTTCAAGTCCCACTGCCTTGACTTCCTCTCAGTGATGGACAGTAACCCGGAATTGTGAGCCAAATAAACCCTTCCTGCCTTAGGTTGCCTTTGTCAGGGTATTTACCATGCCAGCAGGAACCACAGGAAGAGAGAATGCCTCAGTTGCCTGGGTTTTGTAATCCATCCTCTCCGTTATCTCTGCAGGCATGACAGGCCTAAAATCCCTGGGAACTACATTTCTCAGGCTCCCTTGCTGATTGGGTAACAGTTGGTTTGACCAGTGAAGGCACCCATCTCCCCTTTCTTCTTTGTCTTTTAGAAAAGCAGGGTTGGAACCTTCTGTTCTTTTATCCTATCATTGGATCTGGGTCTCATTCCATAGCCCTGGCTAACAGTGAGCGGGCAACCCTGCCTCTGCCTTCTGAGTCCTGAGACTATAGGTGTGTGCTATCATGGTCTTGGGCATTCTTCCTTAGACATTTGTATTTTGTTTTACATTGGGTTTATCAAGATGTACCTATATCCCCATTGCATATGATTTTAACTCTACAGCGGGGGTGTGTGTGGCTGGAGAGATGACTCAGTGGTTAAGGATAAAACTGTTCTTACAGAGAACCTGACCCAAATTCAGTTCGCAGCACCCACACTGGGCAACTCACAGCAGCCTGTAGCTCCAACTCCAGGGGATCTGATGCCCTCTGTTGGTCTCCATGAATGCATACTTGCATATAGACACACAAACATTTAAAAAAAAATCTTAAAAACCCTTTGACAGTATTTGTTTGTGTGACTTTAGCCTCTTTGCTCTACCTTTAGTAGGTATAAGGTCAGGCTTTGTCTCCTTGGACAGGTATGGTCCAAATAAATAGTTAACAATAATCAGAAATGTTTTCTAGGCAACTCCAGCCTTGACCAGTACGGCTAGGTCTCCTGAGCTGGGGCGGGACGCTGATGGTGGCAGATACTGTTCAGGCCATAACCAACCACCTCCTTGGTGTTTTTTGGCCCAGGGACCATCCTGCTGTAGATTCAAACAGGGCAAACAAGATGTTCAAGAAGAAACAGAAAACTAGTGCCACCAGAGAGTGTTTCCAGAGAAGCCTTCGGTCCAAGAAGCCAGCTGGCAAACTACAGTAAGTATTTAATACTCATGGTTAATGGACAGAAAGTCCTACTCTGCTGGGCAAGCTCAGAGCTTACAGTTAGGACATCTGAACTCTGAGTCTGCATTTTCTGACCTGCAAATCAGTGTGTGTGTGTGTGTGTGTGTGTGTGTGTGTGTGTGTGTGTGTGTGTGTGGTAGAATATTGTTTTAAGGTGTGTGACTTTTGTTTATGCATTTGTTTAACATTGTGAAGCTGTGTTTCCGTGCCTGTCTAAAACACCTGATGGCTAATAAAGAGTTGAACAGCCAATAGTGAGGCAGGAGAAAGGATAGGTGGGGCTGGCAGGCAGAGAATAAATAGGAGAAAGGAGGAAGCGAGCAAGAGAACAAGGAGAGAAGGACATCAGGACCCAGCCACCCAGCCACCCGGCCATTTTCCAGAGAGAGCAAGCGGCTACTCAGGGGTTCATAACAAGTGATAGTAGGGCTTGGAACGCTAACTGCTCGTATTTCCCTCATAAATACGTTCATGGCTTCTGGAATACAGGCCCACTCCTTGCCCACTGGACTTTCCTGTACTCTCCACTTCTAAGACAGTTTGGGTCACCTACAAGCCTCATCCCAACCGGATCCAAGAATACAGCTGCCCTGAGGTATGGAATCCCTCTGGGTGTCTCCCAACAGTGACCCTGCCTCTTCTGTCCCAGATGGTATCCATCCTGAGCATGCCCTCTAACTTCATTTCTGCCCTCCCCTCCCTTCCTGACCCAGCCATAGTCAGCTCTGGAGTATTGTGTATTAAGAGGACATCTGGGAGCCAGGTGTTGTGCACACACTTAATCCCAGCACGTGTGAAACAGAAGCAGGTGGATCTCTATGAGTTCAAGGCCAGCCTGGTCTACAGAGTGAGTTCAAGACCAGCCAATACTACATAGTGAGACCCTGTCTCAAAAACCAAAAAACCAAAAAAGGAAGAGAGATAAAGAGACACAGAGAGAAGCAGACAGACAGAGAGAGAGAGAGAGAGAGAGAGAGAGAGAGAGAGAGAGAGAGGGAGGGAAGGCAAGCTGGGATGTTGGAGGAGGTGGTGGCACACAACTTTAATCCCAGCACCCAGGAAGCAGAGGCAGGTGGATCTCTGATTCCCAGGTCAACCTGGTCTATATATCAAGTTGTGAGACAGCCAAGGCTACATAGCAAGATCCTGTCTCAAAAACCAAAACAAAATAAAAATAAAAATAAAATAAAGAGAGCTGCAGAGAAGTGCACAGATAACCTCTGAATTGTACCCAAATGTCTATGACCCACCTGCTCCCGTACCTGGCATAGTACACTAACCGCACAGCTGAACTGGGCAGCCTGGAGACCACCCCCACCTCCCTGGAAAACAAGTACCAACTCATCTTATAGACTGAATAGTATTTTAAATACCTTTTTAATCACTTCCCCCTGGGGGCACCTAAGGGGTCTGGGATAATAAAGTGAACCCATAAACTGGCTTTGGGAACAATCCTAGATCCCCGGTTTTGGTCAAGCGAAACAGAGGGGACACTGGAAAGGCGGTCTGGGTGGAACTCAGATCAGGATGTCCTAGGTGGGTGCACTCAAAGTTTCAACTCTTTGTCCTTTCTTAGGGAGTGGGTGTACAGAACTCCTAGGCTGAAGCAGGAGACACCCCAGTGACCTGGAGCCTGGGTCCAGCCTCCCACCCAAGGTGGTCAGTCGGGACCAGGGGGTGCCCTCAGCCATCCAACACTGTAGAAGGTCCCCCAGTATGTGTTTCCTTGTCTGAAGAATTTCCTGCCCACCAAAGTCTCCATTTATAATCACCAGGACCCCTTCTGAAACTGTTCACTGGGATCCATCCCTCAAGGAGAGGACCTGACCGACCAGCATTCTGGGCTTCAGTTTTTTTTTTTTTTTTTTACTCCTACCCCCTGGAATTATGCGGCTCAGCCATGCAGATCCAGTGGCCGTGGGCTTTCTCAGTCCTGGGGTAATAGTGGAAGATGTCAAGGACCAAATGCCCCTTCCCCCAGCCCCGGTGAGGGCAGAGTGTCATTCACACTGCTGTGACAGCAATCCACAAGGAAGACATCTTCAGCCTCATTGGGTGATACTTTGGGGAACATGTAAAATTAAACATCTGTTCTCAAGCTGGCATGGGACAGCAGCCCCAAAATGGCTTGTTCAAGTTCTTCTTGAGGGGTGAAGATGAGTGAGAAAAGGTTACTTGGAGAGCTGCCTTCCTGTGGGCACAGGCCGAGCTTCTGTTGTGTGTGGCTCTTGTCGATCCCTCCAGGCAAGAATGAGACTACTGCCACTATTGAGCTAGACTTGAGGCAAGCTTTATTAAATAAAAACAGGCCAGGACGATGGACACTTGCCCGGGCCATACCTGGGATTTCCAGAGACTGGCCGTGGATTACCTTAATCCAGTGCTTATAAAGGCAAACCCCACAAGGCTATGTGCTTCCTGCCTTCATCAGGACAAGCATACATCGTGATGTACTTCCTCCCTAAGCACCTCCCACCTACATGTGACCAGGCATAGCCTGTGCAGTGGGGGCAACCAAGCTCATTTACAGAAGTGAAAACACATGACTTGTTTTCTTATGTGAACAACAGTCCCCAGCATTCCAGAAAACCATTGGTCCTTGGGCAAGTGGGAAATGTTTGTTTTATAGACCAGTTAAGCATGGTAATTTAAACTTAAAACATAACTTCAGCCCTTGCACTCTAAGTTTCAAAAGGTAAAAGAGTAGAAAGACCAGGAAGCCCAAATGATATGGGAAAGGGCAGCTGGGAGAAGGGCAGCCCGCCCAGGGGCTGGAGTGTTCAGGGTAGGGAGGGGGTGCCAGCCAGGGGTGCTAGGAGAGCCTGGTGGCCAGGTCTGCATCTCAGCCCTTTGTCTGGGTCTGAGGCCTAAGAAGCACTACCTTGGGTTGAAGCAGGCTCCACTGATCTAAGCACAAATGCACCAGACTCTGGGCAGGTTGGGATCCATGCTTGCCTGTGCCCTACACTTGTCCTTCTCCAAATCGCTTAGTCTCTGCAAACACTGACTGTGGGAAGGATGACTTGGTTTACTGAAGTCTGCTGTGAAGAAAGACTGTCCTGTGGCTGGCTGCAAGGTGGAGTCACTCTGGTTAGGATTCATAGTGTGTGTGGGGGAACACTATAAGCCTCAGTGTTCCCACCCTGTTCAGCAGATGTGCCCATGGCTCCCTAGAAAGGAAACCACCCCAGCCAGGCCCAGCCAGGAGGCCTAGGCTGCCCGCAGGCTCAAGCAGCATTTGCTTAACAAATACTCAAATGCAAAACCCAAAGCCAAGGCTGATCGGTGCTCAACTGCAAGCCAGACTTGGCCACTGAGGACCTGGGGATAAATGTAAGCAGAGAGAGGGGGAGGCAAGGAGGCCTTGGAGGAGCCTGAACTTAATAGTGGTTTCAGAGAACAAAATGGGCTTCCTTTTTTTTTTTTTTTTTTAACATACTTTTATTACATATACAATGTTCTGCCTGCAGGCCAGAAGAGAATGCCAGATCTCATGATTGATGGTTATGAGCCACCATGTGGTTGCTGGGAATTGAACTCAGGACCTCTGGAAGAGCAGTCAGCGCTCCTAACCTCTAAGCCATCTCTCCAGCCTCAAAAGTGGGCTTTTGCAAGGCTAGGGAAGAATCAAGGTCCCAGAGAGGGACATAGTGACTGTCGTCTAAAGCAGCAGGAATTCAAGGTCATCCTAGGCTACGTAGTGAGGTAGGGACTAGCTTGGGCTACATAAGACTCTGTCTCAAACATGATAGCCTCCTGCGAACATAAAATCAAGATCCTCCGTGTCTGGCAGGAATACCCTGGCTGATCCAGTACTGTAGGCCATGACGGGCAGCACCTGGAGGTTGGCATGTGGCTGCAGTCCCTAAGGTACAGCTTCCCTCTGTATGAGGACCTTCATCTAAGGAGAGTCCATCTCAGCCCAGAAATGCCAATTCGCTGGCCCAGCGGTATGCAGCACCCATTAACCACTGTCTTCCCTCACAGCAAGTATTTGAAGCCTAGTTGCTTCCAATGTCACCATTGTCCCAAAGGTCATGAGCCCCTTGTAGATTCTCTTAGCTTGTGTTAATTTCTCCTGTTTCCAGCTAATGAAGAGAGATCTTTTTGGTTGTTTTTGAAACCCTTATTTGAGACAGGGTTTCTCTGTGGCTTTGGAGGCTGTCCTGGGACTAGCTCTTGCTTAAGACCAAGTTGGTCTGGAGCTCACAGACTTGCCTGCCTCTGCCTCCAGAGTGCTGGGATTAAGAAGATGTGTACCACCACAGCCCGGTGAAGAGAAGTCTTTGTACTCCTTCTAGGATAAAACACAGGATGCTGTGTGACTGGAAATCTCGGGTAAACATGGAGCAATTGTTTTCATGGCATTATGTGCCCAAAATTACAATAATGTACCTGAAATTCTGTCAAGGGCCATGAGGAATTCAGCAGGATAAGTAATATCCAAACCCTAACCCTACCACATGAGCAATAAGCGCCACCTGCCAAGGCCGTGGACCCACTTCCTCTCTTCCCTAAGGATAGCTTTGGGTGATTCTCACTGCTTGTGTGTGTGTTTACTCATGAAAATATTCTGCTGGGTACATACATCTGTGGGAAGTCAGGATGATTTCACTTGGCTGTATATTCTTGATATGTAGAATATAAAATAGGCCCCAGAGAAAGGAATTCCTTCTCACCAGGGCATCAGCTGCAGCTTTGGGATCTCACACTCCATAGCCTTAGCTTTTCCCTTTGAAATAGTGCTGAGAAGTCCCCTTTAATCAACTAACATTTGGCAAAACACTAATGGGGATTAAATGCCTCCCTTTTCCCTCCCGAAGCTTATGCCAGTAGCCATGGGTTCCCTGACTCTGTTGCCAGCTACCAAGAAAGCAAAAGCGAAACTCAGTTCATAGAAAGCATGAAACTATAGCGTTCCTCTTTTTCTACATTTATCAATTACAAACTTCTAGCTTAACTAACCATACAAATGTAGCTTTGAGTACTAACACCCTTCTCTCTTCTTAGAAATCATAGCCCTTTAACCTTCACCACATCTTAAGCTGTGCCCAGTCGTTTTACGAGTCATGTCCCCTCTGATCTGACCACTTTGTTAGATCTTACCTACTCTCCTAGCCTGAGATATGCATGACTGGTATCCTTAATATTGCCAGAGAACTGCTAATTGTGTCTGTGGGGTATAGAAACTGGAAACCTTGTGGGATCTGAGAGAACTTTTAAAGAGAAGTTTGGAAGGAAAACAACTTTTTTGACGAATAGAGCCATGAAATCCTTTCAGTCAGCCCTATCCGCTTGCTGTCTAGCCTCCAGCCTGAACCCTGAGGCTGGAACTAGAGGGTTCTCGACTAAATTCAAATTTGCTGGGCAGCCTGTATTTTCACTTGCTAACTCTGTTAACTAGTCCCTTTTAATTTCTTCTTTCCTTTATCTGTTCATTTGTTTTCTTTTTGCTTTGTTGTTTTGTTTTCTTGTTTTTCAGGACAGGGTTTCTATGTGTAGCTTTAGAGCTTATCCAGGAACTCGCTCTGTAAACCAGGCTGGCCTCCAATTCACAGAGATCTTCCTGCCTCTGCTTCCTTGCGCTATGATTATAGGCATGTGCCAGCACACCTGGCCCTTCATTTCTTTATCAGCCACTCAGGCACTGAATTTTGTTTGTAGACCAGGTCTTACATAGCCCAAGCTGAACTCAGACTGCATAGTGTTGGGTCTCAAAGAAACTGGGACAGATAGCTAACTGAGGTGCTTATTTAACATATCACAGTGGAGACTTCCCTTAGACCCTACTCACACATACCTGTTACAGAGTCATCCTGGCAGCCATCCAGGTCCTGGGCATCAACCCCCAGCTTCTCTGACTCCTATTTAACCCAGCCATTGTGGTTCCCCTTGGTCCATGCATTCGCTCTCTTGGCCTCTTAGGCTCCTCTCCTGACCGATGCTTCCCCCATTCTCTTCCTCTCACCCTGCCCCCAGTCTCATGCCCCGCCTCAGTCTGCTGGGCACGGTCACTCTGGACTTTTCCAGCTGCCTCAGGCTGTTCGTTCCCTCGTGTCTACAGTAAACCTTGTCAGCCATGTCCTCATGTTTTCATTCAGACATGTAGCAGAGAATAGCCTCCTTGCTCCACATACCTCTGTGAAGTCACATTCAGCTTCATGGACTATTAAAAAAAGATGGCTGGCCCAGTTTCTCTGTTGCTGTCACCTTGGCGTTCCCAGGATTGTAGTGATAGTCAGGACATCAATGTCTTGTTTCCAACATTGCAGACATGTAGCTCAGGGCTCCTGACTGCCCTGCCTCTGACCCCTTTGTTACTGTGTCAGCACGGTGTCACTCCAAGTATGAACCACCTGAGAAATATCTAGAGAGAACCCAGGTCAGGGACAGCAAGGCTGCACCCCCCCCCCCATCCAGCAGGCTCCGGTTGTCCTGGATAGAGCAGGGTGGTGGCCATCTTGCCTCTGTTGAATCACATAGGGGGCAGCCATTTTGTTCCCACTAGACAGGACAAGGGAGTGGTCCTCTAACTTCCTTGGAAAGATCCAGATCACACTCTGAGAAAGTCAGCATCTTTATTGGCTCAAACAACACAGTACAAAAGTGAGACTTGGATGCCAGCATTGGGAACTCATACAAAATACTACCCAGAAGGTCGTCACTGTCAATAAGAGACCAAGGTTTGGAAATGTGACTCAACATGTACCGCTCCATGAGATACCGTGCCCTCTTCTGGCCTCTGTGGGCACTGCATTCATGTGCACAAACCCACATGCAAATAACTTAAAATAAAAACAAAATCTTTATATAAATAGAAGAAACTGTGTATAGTTTGGTGTGGTGTCACACACCTGTAACCCCAGCTATTGTTAGGCAGAGCAGAATTACCAGAAGTTCAAGGCCAGCCTGGACTATGTATGAGATTAATAAAAATAATAAAGAAAAATAAATTATGTACCAAAGGTTCCTGACCCTCATTTCAAAACTTAGTTCTGTTCTTGCACATCAGTGACACATCCCTGAATACTGCCTAAAATAAATCTATAAAGAGGTCACTGAGTGCCAAGAAAAACACCTTGAAGCAATTAAAAAAAAAAAAAATCCTTTACGATTTTAGTTGAACTTCCTGCAAGGGTACCTCAGGCTTGAGGCTGGCCTCACCTGAGCCCAGGACTCCCTATCCTCACTCTGTTTCCCAGCCTGCTTGCCATGAACCTGACGTGCCCAAGGATAGTCTCCAAGGCTAACCAGGCTTTGTCATCCAGGCTTTAAAGCCACACCTTCCTGCTGACAGCCCAGGGACTCAGTGGCCCTATCACCTGAGTGTGACAAACTGCCCATCTGATCACTGGCCAGTTGGGTGGAAGGCAGAGCCTTTTGCACCCATACCTCAAAGTTATACAAATAGACTCATCCACAAGAGGAGCCATCTCAAGACGCTTTACCACCACCAGCTGGGAGCTTGATTCATGTCCACAACATGCAGGACAGGACAAAGGCTGCATGTCCTAGGGCATGGGAGCATGTCATCACAACTCATTTATGGTGGGGTGTGGTGGTATGTTTGTTATGTCAGTACTGGAGAGGAGAGGCAGAAACAGGGGGATCCCTGGGGCTCTCAACATTACACAAACCTATGAGGCGAGTCCCAGGCCAGTGACAGATCCCATCTCAAGAAAACAAGGTAGATAGAACAGGAATTAGACATCTGAGGTTGACCTTTGATCTCTAACCACACCACACGCACCCCCACACAGACACGAAACACACACACACACACACACACACACACACACACACAGCTAAGACTCATTGGAAGCTGGATCTGGCAGGTGTCAGTCCGCCTCCTTCATGACGGTGGTTTGCAGAGGTGCCGAGTTGAAGCCTCTCCTCAAGTTCAGTGGATAGAGCCTGCTCTCCTAACCCTAACCCAGTGCCCACCCCTAACATGGCCTCTAGGCCCAGCTTCCAGGAAGAAAAGCATTCTCAGACAGTGCCGACTACGCAGAGCATCTTTGTCCATTCTCCAGGCACAGAACTGGACCATCCTACAGTGTCTTCGGGGTCTCTTAGTCTGAAAGAACTTGGGTATGAGATGCGGCCTTCAGTCTGGACTCTGACCAGCCAGACTCGTGGTGTTCTGGGAGGGGGAGAAGCCACAGCTGAGTCAGCAGGTCCCACTCTGCAAACAGCAAGTTTCCTACCCCCCATCCACACCCATGCTAGGTCCGCTAACGTTTGCAGCCCCTCCCTGCGTCATGCACAGCTGTCCCCAGTCCTTCCACTTGAGCTACAGTCTCCAAAGTTCCATTATCCACATTGTGTCTGCCACCTCCTGGTGGCCTCCAGGGACCATGGCTCCACCCGCCATGGCTGCCAGTCCTTTGACATTTGACTACCACTTAATTCTGTCATCGTGATTTAAATTGTCTCAAGTTTGTAAGGAAGTGGCATTTGAACTGAAGCCTAAGAATCCTGACTGAGGGGCCAGAGAGATGGCTCAGCAGGTAAAGGCATTTGCCACTAAGCCTGGACCCACATGGTAGGAGAGAGCCAACTCCTACAAGTGGCCCTCTGACCTCCACACATAGGCTATGGCACTCACACACACATGCGTGTGCCCACACACAACAAACAGATGCAATTTGAAAGAAATATTCAAAGCCTGAGCATATCGGAAAAGTCAGAAGATCCCTCTAGAACACTTGTCATGCCTTGTGCCCCACTGATGTGTTCCTCCCCTCGGGTTTTCACCTGCTGGGCCTTACTGGACAGGAAGTGGGCATAACTGTGTCCCTTGTATTGGCCACTGGACTGCATGAGGGTGCAGATGGCGCAGCTGTGGTTGACAGAAAACTTAAGTGAACCAAAAGCACACAGTGGCAGTCTGTTGGCAGGGCTCCTGTCTTCCTCCGAGAGGCGGGCCTTCTGTCTGTCTAAGGCGGCCACCAGCTTCCTGAGGGAGGCATCTGAGAACCCATTAAAAAACTTCTTGAAGCTGGGATATTGCCGGATCTGGAAGAAAAGTAGAGGGCGTCAGTGCTGCCGGCATAGTACCCCCACCCCGGCCTGCCCCCTAGTATTCATTGTGAGCACCCCTCATTAAGTCCCTCCAACACCGCTCTCACTTCTACAAGCTTGGCTCGGCTACAGGGCAAAGCAAAAGCTGAACGCACATACACGTATAGCTCTACACAGAACATGTCACTATGACTTCTGTTTGGCTATAGAAATGGAGGCGACCAGACCCCCTCTCCAAAGTGGCTAGGGATAGAAGCGAGATAGTTCATGCAGAACATTTAATGGAGTCTTAGTCCCACACTAAAGCCCTTCTGGTCAGTTCCCTTCTCTTCATCCGAACATGGCAGCTGTGAGGTTCCTGGGAGTGGCTCCAAAGACATAGACTTGGGTCGAATGTGGGTTTGAGATCCTGGCATACTGATGGGGAGTAAGGACCTAGGACAAGGTGGTCCAGACAGCGGGGTGTGTGGATGCATCTTAGGGATGGCTGTGGTCTTCATACTCCCACTCCCAGCAAACATGGTGGAGGCTGGGAATTGCACAGTGATTTTCCCCACTGCACATGGTGCAGGGCCTCTGGGTCGATGGGTGGTGAGATGCACATGTCTATGGGCTGGGGTTGGGAGGTGGAAAGCTGAGGCACCTTCACTCCCTCACATGGGACCTGCCTGTCTCTCAAGGGCAGTAGCCTGTGTGGGGACAGATAAGCTACAAGCTTGAAAGAGCTGGATTCAGTTAAGCGGCTCACCAGCATGGCTGCAACAGCTCAAAGTGTCCTTGCAGTGGAATCTGAAGGATTGGAGGGTGCAAGATCTTGGGGTACTGGGTATTTGGTCTGGGAGCCATTGAATATGGCTGTGTGTGTGTGTGTGTGTGTGTGTGTGTGTGTGTGTGTGCCTGCGTGCATGTGATGTATGCACACATGAACATACACATTTAGAGGCCAGAGGATATTGGATGTCCTGCTTTAGAACTCTGTCTTATTTATCCCCTTGAGACAGGGTTTCTCACTGACCCTGGAAGTATGCTGGCAGCCATTGAGCCCTAGCATCTTCCTGTCCTCGTCTCCGCCCCATCCCACTTCCCCACCTCCCACCCATACAGCTCTGGGCTTACAGGTGCATGAGGCCATGCCTTTTTTTTACATGTGTGCTTGGGATTTCAACTCAGGCTCTCGATTTGCACAGCAAGTTCTCTTACCTGCTGAGCTATCTCCCTCATCCTATTGTCTGCCTGCATCCTATTATTTTAAACTAACATTCTCTTCACCTGCCCTGTGTTAGGTGTTCTCTACATAGACACTGTTTGGACAAGTGGGGATTATCCCTATCTTGCAAAGGGGTTAAGGGACATGTCCAAGGTCACTCAGAAGAAGGGCTAGAACCCAGGTCTCAGAGGAGGGTGTGCGAGCCCCTGTATCCACCTGGAGAGTTTGAGCTGTACTCACCTGCCTCCCTAAGTCGCTGTCCACCTCCTGGAGACCTTCCACCAACTTATGTATGACAGACTCCTCTGAGGGAGGAAGGGAAGGATGAGAAGCTGTCCCCAGTGGCACCCGGTGTCCCTGCCAGACTGCCACAGCAGCTAGTAGCCCCCCCAAATAAACACTGAGTGTTCTCTCCACCTGTGATGGCACTCAGCTGCCCTGACACTAACTGAGGGCTCCTAATGTTAGGAATGGTGAGACTTGCACTCAGAGTGGCCGGCTATGGGTTCTGGCACAACAGAAGTCCACTCAGCTGTGTTATCGGCCCCTTGGTGCCAGTTTGGGCCAGGTTTACTAAAGTATGTAGGAAACTCACAGAAAAGTCATTACAAACTATTGGCAGCTCCAATAGGACTAAGGTGGAACCATTTACATCAGTGAAATGGACATTAATGTCCCCAAAGCCTGGTCTTGACCCTTGCCCAGCAGCCCCAGTTTAAAGAGCACACCCATGGTCCCTGTCCCCACTGTAGGGTCTCTGGGACAGGGTTCAGCTGCCTTCTGCACTCCTAGGCAGCATTGCCTGCTGAGCATGGGACATCAGTATAAGAGGAACTGGCAGAAGCTATCTCAGTCGGGGCAGGGTATACTGACTAGATTCCCAGGCTCCCTCTGGTAGAGGCTGCTCATCTGGTGCGTAGCTTCTGGCCTGGAAAGGCACTTCTGGGGACCCAGCTGGTTCTCCTCCTGCAGCCTCCAACTTCTGGAACTCCGGGTCTTCTGTATGGGGTGGCAAAAAGACATATGAGTTTGGCCTCAGTCTCAGTCCTCAGGGAGATCCCACCCAGCAAAACCACCATTCCTTTAAATGTGGAAGGCTCAACCCTGTCAGTCTGAACTTCACCTTCCCCAGTTGTCAAGAGGGAATCCTAAGACAGATCTCCCATGTTAAGTGAGGTGTAGTGCTGTGCTAGTGAGTATAGACAGCAGGCACTGCATAAGTACCAAGTAATCATTGCACACCAATGGTCCTCCTGCCTTAGTGCAGTCCCCTTCCAGTGTCCCCTGGTCTGCTTCTGAGAGTATTCCCTGGTGACACCTAACAGACAATCACAGATCTAGCAACATCTTCGTTTTTAAGAGGGAACTCTGAGCTTTTTGGTGGGTGTCCTGCTGAAAATTGGCCCCTTTGCCTCCCGACTCTTCCCACGGCAGCCAACATCAAGACTTGACGTTACCATGGTAACACCAGGCCTGCTCACCTGGGCCGCTGGAGATGGAAGCTCTGTGGCCACTGACACACATGGGCAGGAAGCCGTGCCTTTTGGGTGGCCGGGTCTCTGAGCTGGCAGCGCCTGGAGTCCCTGAAGCAGCCTCTGTTCTCTTGGAATCCTTGGAGCCATGTTTCCTGAGGGAAAAGGCCTGCCTGAGGTTGGATTTCTTCCCCTGTGACTTCACCTTGCAGGCAGGGGCAGGGTCTTCTCCAGCCTCCTCTGCCTCCTGGACTTGAGCTTGCTATGGGCAAGAAGAGGAAACTGAGGCACCGCCCCTGACCTTGAGAAGGTCAAAGGTGAACCATGGCCTAGACAGTGTAACCCAGCAGGAGGGCAAAGGCATTCGGTGCTGGGGTGTGTGGTCTGGGGGAGGCCAGTACAGAGCTTAGAATGAAGCAAAGGGGTGGGGGTGGGGGTGAAGGTGTCCCCTGAAGAGCCGGACAGTGGGGAGGGGTCCTCACCTGCTCTCCATTCTGTTCCTCTGCACTTTGGAGTAGAGCCAGGATCTTCCGCCTGAATTCTCCTAAGGAAAAAACAGGGTTCCTCACAAAGCGCTGTGGCTGGCACTGGCTTCCTAGGGCCAGGTCCACACACCCCAGCCCTTCTGTTGTTTCTCTTTTCCTGTACGTTCTGGAGTGCAAACTTGGACCCTAGAGCTAAGGAGGCATTCATACTGCCTGCTGCTCCCCATCTCCCCCCCAACCCCCGCACCCCCTCCCTGATGTCTCCAGATGTGTAGATCCAGGCCTGGCTCTGCCAACAATGAAGTGATAACAATACCTCCCTCCCCTCCTCTGTTCTCGGTCCCTTCCTGCCCTCAGCCAGTCCTCAAGCCGGCCACCTAACAGTAATACCAGCACACAGTAGCTGATACAACCTGCCTGCACCCCGTGCTTCACAGGCCGTGATTTAGTTAAGACCGCCAGCAAAGACCGCCCTTACAAAGTGAGGAAGCTGAGGATAGTGGATAAAGTGTGCTCTGAGCCCAGGCTGTCTCCATAGGCTGTGACTTCCCAAAGGGAGGTTGGGATAGGCCTAGGCTTCCCTCTCTCTGGTTCTTTCTCTGAGGGGCCAGGTACTAACGGGATTCCCAGGCTCTGTCCCTCAGTGGCCTCTCCACTGGTCCCTGACATTCAGTTGGGGTGTGAAGCTCAGAGGAATGTGGACATCCACCGTCTATGGACAGGACCTCCTGGAATCCGGGCTCCTCTGAGTCTGGGAAGCAGAAAGGTGCAGTAAGTGTGCTGTGTCAGCCACAGGCAGCTGCTGGCTGGGAGCCCAGGCAGGTGCCAGTATACCTTGCTCTTGGCCTCTGTTGGGTTCAGTGAGCTTCAGGACTGTGCTAGGTATGGGGCTGTTTGGGGCCAGATCAGACCTTCCCCAGCCCCCAGAGCTGCTCTGCCTGTTTCTCTGCCCTTTCCCCTTTAGCCACCATTTGGGTTGGCCCACTAGGGGACAGAAGATGCCTGGCTCTATGGCAAGAATGAAGAGCCATGGCCTAAATTGATCTCCTTATGACCCCAAATGCTTCCTCTCTAAGCCAGAAACTTCCCTGGCTATGGTCTCCCGTGAGGCCGGCTCCCGTCCACCCTGAGGCCCAGGAAGAACCGAGGTGCCCAGCCCTCCCCCCATAATTCTGGCTCTAGCTTTGATGAGTCATGTGACTATAACCACATCACTTCACCCCTGCACCCAGCTTCCTCGATACTAAGACAAATCAAGATACAGAGAGCAATCTGAGACAGAGAGGAGATGACAGAGAGAGTGAAACCCGGAGGGCTTGGGGCAGCCAGCCAGGACTGTTTGCCTGGCAGGCACAAGGCCCTGGGTTCAATTCCTAGTACCACAGAACTGGGTGGTGGGTGCACGAGCCAGTAACCCTAGCATTCAGGGGTTAAGAGCACCCGGTGCTCTTTGCAGAGGATGTGGGTTTGACTCCCAGCACCTACATGGTGGCTCATAAGCATCTGTAACTCCAGCTCCAGGGGGTCGGATTTTTCACCTCTGGCCGCCTCAGACACCAGACATGGGCATGGTACCCAGACACACGTGTAGGCAAAACATCCACACACATTAAGAGAAAAAAAATGTAGCTGGGAACCAGCCCCCTACCCCCGCCCCCCACACGGTCTCTGGTTCTGTCCGGAACCTGCATGGACCCTGCACACAGTACCATCAAGGGCTCAGGTGTGCTGACTGCACCCTAGTGAGGCTACGTGGAGGTGATCAGCTTCAGACTCTTCTCCATCACCCACCCCCTCCACACCGCTCAGAGCCTAGTGTGGACATCAGAACAAAGCTGGCCAATCCCAGCCCTGGGAAGATTCCCGAGCTGGAGGGAAGCTGCAGTTGCTATGGCAACTGCGGAGCCCGCTCACCGTGGCTGCTGGAGGTGGAAGGTCGCTGGGCACTGATACACAAGGGTAGGTAGCTGGGCCTCTTGGGCCGTGTTTCTGGGCCAAAGGCAGTGGCTGCACCCCCTCTCTTGGGTTCCTCGGAGACAGGCTTCTTGAGGGACAAGACTCTCTTCAGGTTGGACTTCTTCTCCTGGGATTTCTTCCTGGGGAGCGGCGTTGGCTTTTGTGGAGCCACTTCCGGCTGAGGGACTTGCACTGGCTGTGGGGGAGGAGAGAGAGCGCAGTCAAGTCCCTGACCTTGAGAAGACCCTAAAGGCATCCCAGACTGGGACAGCCCAGGGCGCGGAAGCAGCTTCAGGAATTCGGAGGGGGCACGAACCCGGAGCTGCAGCAGCTCTGCAGGTGTTCTCTGATGCAAGCGCCTCACCTCTTCCTCCAAGTGGTCCCCGGCTTTCTTGAGTAATTCCACAATCTTCCAGATGACTTCACCCTCTGCAAGAGAACACGGGGACCATGACTTGTTTGTAAAAACAAACAAACAAACAAAACACAGATACGACAGTATTCGGATCTGGTCCCAGTGTGGCTGGCCGGCTGGTTCCCTCGAGATCCTCCCCTTCCCACCCACACAGGGCTGACTTGAGTGAGAACTGGGAAGCATTTTTCTTTTGAGCCAAAGTATGACTTTTTAAAATTGTATTTATTAAGGACACTTGTGGAGTTCAGGGGACAACCTTTGGAAATTAGTTCTCTCCTTCTATTATGTGGGTCCCAGGAATCAAACTCAGGTCGTAGGCTCTGGTGGAACAGCCCAAAGCATGACATTTTATGCAGGGATTTAAGGCCAGATGTCTGGGAGTTTAGCCTACCCTGCTAACTGGCCTTCGGAGATCTGTGAGCATCAGTGTTAGGGTTGGTGGTGGTTACATAGGGTATCTTTACCTTCCTGGATATTTAGAGCTTTCCCTGTGAAATATGGGTCATAATCTCCACCCTGTCTCTCTCAGGGTCTGTCAGGACATCAAACAAAGGCCGGGACTTAGAAACATTTCCCAAGGCTGACCCCAAGTCTTCCAGTCTAAGCAAATTGCAGATGATCTGCAGAAATGGCAGATCCACAGCCTGAGGCTCAGAGAGGACCTGCCACAAAGCAGCTTCCACCGCTCCTCATGCAGGAGAACCTTTCCTTCGGTGCCCAGCACATTCCATGACTCACACACCAAAGGTCTGTTTGCACAAAAAGGTCCAGCAAAGGAGAGCCTCTGTGGCCGGGATAGCCCAGGTTTTCTGTAAGGATTCAGGCATTGTGCTGGTCTGCCAGTCACCTGGCAGAATGCACTCAGGCAGTACCCTGGTCAGCCCAGGGTTCCATGGTAGTCTACACAGGTGCAAAGGACCGTTTTAAAAGACAGATCCCTGCCCACTTATGCTCTCTTTTCCTCTCTCTTTCCCATTGTTCCTCTGGGCAGACAGGACTTTTCCTGTCTCCCTCTTCTCTTCTGTCCTCTGTGTCTCTGTGTCTCTTTACCTCTGTTCTCTTTCCTTCCCCCTCCCCTCCCCTTTCTAATAAAACTCACTTAAGTTCTGTCTGTCTAGCGTGTTTGTCCCCCGCCTCGGCCACCCTCGACAAGATTCCCCTTGTGCTTTATTCTAACACTGCCCCTCACTCCAGCTCTCTCCCCCTGGCTTTGTTTCCTGACACAGCCTACAGTGTGACAACTATACAGTGAATACCTTACAAACTGGCCACAGAAATTTCTTTCAATCTCTTCATGGCCTGACCTCTTAGAGAATTAGCTGAAGGAGGTATGTTAGGTTTGGTTAGGAGCGGTGAAGGTGTCCTGATTGTGTGTGAGGCTGGATGTACTGCTGTTTAAGTCTATAGAGCTGAAATGTTTTCTTATTCCCCGTGTTCTGAGAGAAAATTCTTCGAAGCAATCTGACAGTTACTAGCTGTGGCCACTGGACGACTGTTCTTTCTATTTTTCTGTATATCTGTTTTATTTATTTGAGCCCAAGGCCTCTGACATGCTAAGCAGAGTCCCTGCCTAACTACACCACCAGTCCCTGATAGGTAGGTAGATAGATGGTTGATTAGATGATAGATAGATAGATAGATAGATAGATAGATAGATAGATAGATGATAGACAGACAGATAAATGGTAAGTGAATAGGGTCTCATGTAGCTCAAGCTGGCCTCCTACATTCACTATGTAGCGATGGCTTTGAGCTTATTTTTGTGCTGTTTTGTTTTGAGACAGGGTTCTTTGTGTATCCCTGGCTGTCCTGGAATTTGCTCTGACCTCAAACCCCTGAGTGCTAGTATCAAAGGCATGCACCACTACTGCCAGGTGGGCTTGAACTTGTACCCTTCCTGCCTCCACCCCCCCCCATCCAGTGCTAGGATTGCAGGTGTACACCACCACACCCCATTTATGTGATGCTGGGGGTCTAATGACAGCTGTGTGTGCCAGGCAAGCACTCGACCACCTGAGCCCCAGGCTCTCTTTTAAATACATTTAAAAAATGTATTTAAAAGCAAAGGCGAGTTCTCATTGACACGGAGGCAGGAACGCTTGTCAGCCGCCCTTCTGATGCCTCTGCCTCCCTCCTGTTAGATTCTGTTAGATTCTGTCGGAAGCGGCAGAATAGGCACCAAAGATGTGTGTGTTGAGACTCACTCCTCGAGGTTTCAGTGGTCACCCTGAGTTTGGTGCAGCCTCCCACCCATAGCAAAGGAGGGCCCTAGCCATTTGGACTCACGGTCAGGCTTCTGGGGGTCCTCTTCCAATGGGGGACCTGTGGCTTGGACAGAACTCTGTGAGGATTCAGCATGGCCTTCTTCGGTGGGCAAGGCCTGGGGAATTTCAGGATCTGGTTTCTCTGGAAGGAACATGGATAAAAGCCTGGGTTAGTGGCATTCCTCTGACCTTATTAATCCACAGGTATCGTGGATTTCACAGAGTGACAGGCCGGGCAGCAGCAACTCCCAAGCCTCATCCCAATTCAGAAACTGGCCAGGATTTCCCTCACCCCTCCCACCAGCTCTCCCTGGAGCCTCATTCTCATCAGAGTCACAGTGTGGCTATAGTGTGGCTATAGTGTGCCTCCCACACAGAGCTGCGGTCTCTTGGAGTGGAGGAGACTTCACTTCATACCCCCAACTACAGGGACGCCTGAGCCCCCGGACGCCTGCTTGCTCCATTTACCAAGGAGGAATCGAAGGCTCCAGAGGCGGTGATTACAGAAACAATCATAGCAGACAGGGCAGGGTCTAGACAGAGCGTCTGGCAAGCACCATAGGTCAGTGTGTGTGTGTGTGTGGGGGGGGGGGGGTCAGCTGCTTCCACCTCTCCCCAAATCTCATTGCACTCATACCAGCTAGTGGTACCCATGCCAAACACTTGCTTTTGTGTGACCTGTGTTGACCCATGAGACAGCAACTATTTTATCTGTTTTTGTAAATGGGAGGGGCACATTAAGGCCCAGAGGGGAGTCACCAGCACTAGGCCACACAGCATGTGCAATGGTAGCACCCCTGATGGATTGATCTCAAGTGCTCTGCTCTTCAACCTCATAGAAATGTCCCTCACTGTCCACACCTGATCTTGGTTGAGGACATTTAGTAGACAAACTTAGAGCACCCTGGTCCTTGGGGTGGGACAATGGGGTTACCCTAGTCTGCTCACCCCTGCAGATCAGCCCCAGGTCTGCTTCCTCGGACTGTGAGGCAGCCAAGCTGGGCAGTGTGTCTTCCTGGCCTTCTGCCTCTGAGCTCTGGGGTCCTGTGGGCTCCTCAGCAGCAAGCTTCCTGTGACCATGCTTCTTGCGGCCGGTCCTCTTCTCCTGGGATTTCTTCCTGACGCCTGGCTCCTCCCTTGCCTCTGGGAACTTGCTGGTCTGCCCTTTCCCCTTTGACTTCCTGCCGGCCTTTTCTCTGGGTTCCTCTTGACCAATCCTCAGGGAAAAAATATTCAGCAGCATGCTCGCCCAGCTCTGCTGGATTTGCTTTGGGGGCTTCTCCTTCTTGGTGTCTTCTGGGGGCCCCTGCTCACAGGGAAGAAGTTTGCTCCCCTCTTCCAGAGGGAGGGCTGCGGCCACAGCTCCCTGGGCCTCTACAAAGTGAGATGGGCTCCCAGAATCTCTGGCCCCATCGCTGGCTGTCCGGCGAAGCATCTTCTTGTAGGTGGGCCCAGAGGGGTACTTGGAGTTCAAGGACTCAGAGTCCTTCTTGGGAGCCTGCCGGTCCAAAGACTGGGCTCTCTTATCTGCAGGAGGCTTCCTCTGGCCCCTTGGGGTCTCCACTGGGCTACAACCAAAACAAACAGCTCCCTCAGGAGATCTCAGCTGAAGACTGACCCATGCCCACCTGCACTTATGCGCCTCCCGTCGCTATGACACCACCCTCTCCCCGTGATGCACACCGCCCTCTCCCAGTGAAACTTTCCAAGTCCTGGACAGAGAAGCGGTCACTACCCCTGTTTTCCAGAAAAGAAAATGGAATCAGATTCTCTGGCTGGCCTGACACCACCAGAGTGACCCAGAGGAACCTCTCTCCCCAGAAGATTTTGGAGTTGTGACTCTAAAATAAGTAATTGGTTGGGAGACCTTTGTCCCAGCAGGAACAGGACCCTCAGACTCCTCCTTGCCCACACTGGGGTGGTTGATCTGACTGCAGTTCACAGAGGAAAACCAAGCCTGAGTCTTGTTTACACCCTGAGGCCGGCAACAGCAGGGCTACCTAAGCTGCTATAGCCATGAAGGGAACAAGGGAGCTTCTGGGTACAGCTGCCTCCCTCCCTCCCTCCCTCCCTCCCTCCCTCCCTCCCTCCCTCCCTCCCTCCCTCCCTCCCTCCCTCCCTCCTTCCTTTACTTCATTGTTGGTCTAGAGACAAGTTCTCATTACCAGGCTGGCCTTGAACCTCAGTCTCCTGAGGTATACCACCATGCCTGACCAGGCCTGTTTCATCCTCAGACCAGCAGGGTGTAATATGATCTCTGCACTTTTCTATATGTAACATTTATGTTTTCAGCACTGGGGCTAGAACCCAGGTCCTTAAACATGCTGGGCAAGTTTTCTACCTCTGGGCCACACCCCTGCATGGTCTCCTGTGGGCCCCTTTCTATCATTTATTTTATTTTGTTTATTTTTTTCAAGACAGGGTGTCTATGTAGACCCTGGATGTTCTGGAAATCAATATGTAGACCAGGCTGGCCTCAGACTCACATCGGTCCACCTAAGAGCTGGAACTAAAGGTATGTTACCATACCCAGCAAGTTAGGGCATATGTGTCTGTGGATATATACATGTGAGTGCACATGTCTACAGAGTCCAGAAGAGGGTGCCGAACCCTCTGGAGCTGGAGTTACAGGCTGTTGTGTCTGTCTATAGACATAGATATCGATACATTGTATATAGATATATTACATGTATAGAGTATATATACAGTATATATATATATAATACACATTTAGATATATTGCATATAGAGAGTATATGCAATATATACCTACATATACATATATACATACATACATACATACATACATACATACATACACACACACACACACACACACACACACACACACACACACACACACACAGGCAGGGTGGCTCAGCACTTTAAAGAGTGCACTGCTCTTCCAGAGGACCCAAGTTCTGTTTCCAGCACCCACCTCAGATGGCTCACAACTGTCTATAACTCCAGCTCTAACTGGATCTGATGCCCTCTTCTGATTCCACAGGGCAGATACACACATATCCAGTCACTCATGTCACAGACCCCTCTCTCTCTCACACACACACTCACACACACACACACACACACACACACACACACACATAAATGCAAACTGAAGTATGTATTTTCCTCACACCCCTTGTCTTTACTATCTACTTAATTTACCTTAAATGTATTCTACTGACAGGTGTAGCACAGAGGCAAAAGTAAGAATCTGGAGTTGGGCTGGTGAGATGGATCCATGGGTAAGGGTGACTACTGCCAAGGGTGACCTGTTCAATCCCTGGGATGGGACCCACATGGTAGACGGCAAGAAAAGACTCTGAAAAGTTGTCCCCTGAGTTTCGCCTAGTTCCATGGCATGAGCACACACACACACACACACACACACACACACACACACACACACACAGCATGAGCACATGCGCGTGCATGCGTGCACACGCACACACACCACTAAATTTATTAAAATGTAATACATTTGAAAATAAACACCTAGATTTACAAGTCCCTGTGTGTGGGATCTGTGTGAAGAACATGACAGGATAATAAACAGTAGAGAAGCTTCGGGTGAACACCTGGAGATGTGAAGGTGACAGCAGGGGACACCTTCTCTCCCTTAAGCTTCTGTCTAGGGTGGGAGAGCTGGACAGCACAGCAGATCACCATCATCTCGGCCATGAAGACCCAGAGCACTGCCAGTGTCACACATGGACAATCCTGAAGGAAGTGAGGGTGCTGTTGGGCCAAGGGAGGAGGTGAGCACTTTGGAAAGCAGCCCTGGCTATTTAAAGTTCCTTAAAGGGAACCTGTGGGCCGTGTAGAAACCCACAATACTGCCTGCACCTCATGGAGAAACTGTCTCAAGTTCCTGAAAGCCCTGGGGGCCGGCTGCCTCACTGTTGTGTTTCTAAAATTCAGCTCTGAGTGAGATAAGAAGAAAAAAATCTAGGAAAATATTTTCCTTTCCCCAAATTCACGTCTTTTGGCTTTTACACCTGGGTGCACCTGGAGTCCCACTTGGTACTGAGGATACAGTCATGAGCAAGATGCAACATATATCTAAAATGGTATGTTCTGGTGTTTAAACTGATAAAGCTGGGGCTCAGAAGGCATGCAGGCTTAAGAGAAGGCCAGTTTAGACCATTGGACTACCTGCTTATATTAATTAGATCAAAGGGATCTGAGCCATAAATATTGACCAAACAGTGGTCAGGGCTTCCGTTAGACAGGATAACTGGTCGGCAAAATCATGGAAGCAGTCAATCATAGGACACATTATTCAGTTCCAGCCCCTCTTCTTCCCAGAGGTGGCATGGCCCAGTGGTCCATCCCACTCAGATAAAAAGAAGGAGCAGCCATCTTTAGAAAGGGGTGGTTGCTATGGAAACATTTTTCCCCTGTGATGAGCACGTTTTCCTGCCAGCCTGGTCCCAGAGCCAAAAGAGAAGATGATGGGAGATGTCATTCTGTAAATGTTTCTCTTATTGGTTAATGAATAAAGCACTGTTGGCCAATAGGAAAGCCAGATAGGTGGGACTAGGGGACAAGGAGGAAAGAGGAAGAAGTAGGGAGGAGATTCAAAATGTAGGACCAAGAAAGAAAAATGCTAGGCCCTCTCTCTGGTAAGATAAGACCTCATAAAAATACTTAGATTAATAGAAATGGGTTAATATTTAAGACAGAGCCAGCCAATAAAAAAATACTAGTACTGGCCAACAGCATTATATCTAATACAATGTCTCTGTGTGTTATTTGGGGCTAGCGCATCTCTGGGCCCAGGCTGGCGGGAAAACCTGCTCATAACATTCCCCAGTGGTGGAGATGAGCTCAGCCTCTTCCTCCTGCCTTCACCACACCCACACAGGGCCACAATGCTTCCAGAGTTCCACAGTGAAGGACCACTCCAGGGTCCCCAAGGCCTCCTGACATCTTCCTCAACAGCCTCCTGCCCAAGATATCCTGACCTTTGAGCCCATGACCACCTCCTGGCAACTCTTTCCAGGTGACTTCAACAAACTGAACTCATCTCTACTCTCCCCCAAACCCCTCTGCCTGCTCCTTCTTTTTTTGGAATGTTCTAGAAACACTGTTCCAGATTGAGGTCAGAGACTGAGAGAGTAGCTTGTCAGCGTGGGTGAGTCTGTCACCCTAGAGAGTGGATAGTCCGTTTTCCTGAGAAGACGGTGGTCCACCTCCCCATGTTACATGGCCACTCATCTTTCTAGGTATTCTCAGTGTGTAATTTTGCCCGTCTAGGAGTCATCATGAAAAACTAACTCTCTTCTTCCCCTTTTCTTTCTTTTGTGCCCCTGTCTGGCCTGATTGTAGGGGAATCATGCCCTGACTCAGACCAGGAGCCCATGGCAACCCAGCCACATTGCATGGAAACCCAGCCATTGTTGTAAACACATTTATTACGTGGCTGAGAGTAGCCTTTAGAACAAAGTCCACCCTAGCCAGATATGCCTGGGTGATGCACAGATCATGGAGCTTGCCATAGGAAAATGGTTCCAGTGACTCATGTCACAGCCACAAAGCACCAGAGAAGTCACACCAAGCTGCCACGATTTTCCCCAGCACGAGGCTGTGTGTGGCAGATTTTCTAGACTGAACTCTGACCTCAGCATTACATTGGCTTGGCCTGGCCTGGCCTGTTACCCTCATGCCACAAAGCAGCCCCTTCTGTCACCCCTGTAGACACTTGACACACACATAAACACTGTGGGAGGCCTTCAGGAACACATCTTGCACACTGTCAGCCTGCTCTAACTCAGAATGTCCAATACTGTCTCTGTTTCAAGTATTAGAGGCTAAAATCAGATGGCTGAGCTTGCTGCTGACCTCATCGATAAGATCTATAAGGGTTGCCTGGCCAGCAGCTTCCCTGCTGATCCCACCCCTGGCCAGGCAGGCCCTGAGTGTTTATGGAATAAATAAGTAATTGTACACAAACCCACTATGAGCCCTTTCACCTCTGTGAGCTCATTGACTCTGACCCTGTGAATCAGATTGTCTGGCGTGGGACACATGGTCAAAGTCCCAGCACTGGGAGCAGAGATCTGGGCCTGAACATCCTTCTCCCTGTTCCATTCCAAATCCTGTCTTCTCACTCCTACACCAAGCAACATCATCTAAACATGCACACATGCCCAATGGATGTATGCACCCCCAGACATGAGATTAGGAACCCAGAGTGGACCTCAGGGCCCTATGACCAATGGCTACGATGAGCTCACACTGTCTCTCATGGGCCTATTCCACCCACAGCTGTCAGCCAGCCTCTGGAACCTCCAAGGGAAAGCCAGGAGAAGTTAAACACACATCCATCATTCTGAACTCCTGCAATGGTACATCCCCTTTCACAGCTCTTGCCTCCTCACAGAACCCCGAGCCTCTGGCATGTCTGGAACAGAGATATGGTGGTCTTGTTTTCTCAAAACACTGGGCCTGTCCTGTGCCACACCTGTCCTCACTTGTTAAGTGGTGATAGTTCGCCATTTTTTGGTGGGGTCTTTCTTGGGTTCCTATTGTGCACAGTCAGGCCCACCATCTGTAGTGTGGGGATCCTCCAGACCCATGCTGGCAGTTCCCCTTCCTGCACAGAGGCCAGGTCAGAAGGGACACCCACCTCAGGCTCAACCCAAGTCTGTGGTGGCCTTCCTTCACATAATTGAAAGAAAGCCACCAAGCCCTTCACTATTCTGGCCTGTGACCCCAGTCACCCCAGATCTGTTGGTGATTTCTGGGGCCCTCGCACCTGAGCACACTCCTTTGATGCCCCCAGCTGGTCCTTGTACACTTAAACATCGTGGGGGCAGAGACAGATGCAGGTGGCAGACGCTCCCTCCTGCCAGGGCCTCGACCTCTGCAGTTAGAGGGATCAGCACACGGTGCCTTCCCAAACACAGGAAGGTCCTCGGTGACCCCCAAACAGCCTCACAGCACTGAGGTAGGTCGCTAGACTGACCTGGTTTCTCTTCTTACATGTGTATGTATGTGCTCGTGTGGTGGCACATGCATGGATGTGTGTGTGTGAATACATGTGCATATATGTTCTTGTGTGTGTGTGTTTGTGTGTGTGTGGTGTGCAGGGGTATGATGTGGGGGGTTGGGTATGTGGTGTGTGTATTTGTAGAGTGTGAGGTATGTGTGGGAGTGTGGAGGTAAGAGGAGGCATCCTTTCTTCCCTCCTTTATGTGGTTCCAAGGACTGAACTCAGGCTGCCAGGCTTGGAGGCCAGGCAGCAAATACCTGTACCTGCTGAGCCATCCTGCTGCCCCCTGTTTCATCTTTTTTAAAAATAAGAAAAAAGATCCTAGGAGGGTCAGCGAGCTAAAAGCAGAGCCAGGCCTGGACTTGGGTTCCTTTCGGGACCCTGAAATATCCACCCAATGCCCAGGTTCACAAGGAGACCATTCAACCTACCTCAGACCACAGAAGTCGCTGTTGTCCCGATACATCCCTGGGCTGGGATTCCTGGAGCGGGGCATTGCCCCCTGTTAAGTAGAAGTTCCTTAAAGGTCAGGTCCAAAGCCTCCAGGGAGAGGAAGCTGCTGTTGTGGCTGACAATATTCACAGAGACTCAGATGTATATATATCATTGTTTCCCAGGAGCTGAACTCACAGGTAGCCAACCAGAGGGCAGGACTGGCCCAACTGCTCCTCCTGTTGCTGACCGCCCAGGCTGCTCCCTGCTCCTCTGGGCTGTGCCAGAGATAGGAAGCCTGGTTTAACTACCCAGGAGAGAGGAGAGAAAACAAGGGCAGTTTCGGTTGACAACTTCCTTATTATACCTGGATCCCAGTGCTCAGAAATGACTTTAGTCTGGTCAGTGCACGAAACTGAGAGCAAAGCCTAATGGGAAATCCTGTATGGGGGTTATCACCTCCACAGCCTCCTCTGGTCACGTCTAACGATCACTGGAAACAGAACAGGCCATTGAGGGGACAACCCTGCCAGTGGAAGCCATGTATCCAGACACTCATACGACAGTGGGGCCACCACAAATTTTTCTGTTTGTTTTCAATATTTATATTTAAGTCCTTGGCCATTTCATATATGTAATGTATCTTGGTCATATTCATGCGTGAATCTCCCCTTCCACTCCCTCCAGACCCCACTATTTTGTGCCTCTCACACTCTGAGACCCAATTAAGAGCTGTCTTTGTGCCCAAAGGCAGTCTACCAGCACTACCCGCAGAAAAATGACTCCCCCTACCTGGCAGCCATTGGTTAATTCCCAATAATTCCTCAGTAGGGATTTGTTGTCATTTGAGACAAAGGCCTGCCTGACCATACCTGGCCCTTTCCTATCATTTTTATTCTGCCTTAAAATTAAACAAAACAAAACAAAAACTCCTAGCTCTGGGGACTGGGAGATGGCCCCAATATTAAGAGCACTGGCTGCTCTTGCAGAGGACTTTAGTTCCCAGCACCCACATGGTGACTTGCAAACCATCCATAATTGCAGTTCAAGAGATCTAATGTCCTCTTCTGACCTCACTGGCACCGTGCATATGCACACATACACACATGTAAGCACAACACTTATACACAAAAATTTTTTATGTGCTTTAAACACACACTAGCTTTGGCCATATTTCATGGTGCATACCTTTATCCCAGCACTTGGAAGGAAGAGATAGGCAGATCTCTGTGTTCAAGGCCAGAGAGAGTTCCAGGCAAACCAGGCCTACACAGAGAAACCCTGTCTCGAAAAACTAAAACACAAAAGCCAGAAAATGGTTATGATGATACACTTTCTAGGGCGTGCTTTATTACATCAAAAGAAGCCAATGGAGGGGCAGGCCCAGGATCTTCCTGCAGCGCAACAACCCTGCCAGACAGGCCTCCTCTTCAGTGCTGACACAGTTGGGGGTCCGAGGAGCAGGCCCAACCACAGGGTGTGTGTCAGAACATAATGCAAAGTGAGTACAAATGTCAGGGTGTGCACACCCGCAGTCCCAGCATGCCAGAGGTAGAGACAGGAGGACCAGGAGTTCAAGAACAACATCTGGTACATGATAAGTCTGAGGCTGGCCCAAGTTACAAAAGACTGTCTCAAAAATGAAAAGCTTTTTCAAGAAAGGCGGAGCTGAGCCTACACCAAGCTGAGGCCCAGGGCAGGTCCTACACATCTGCTCAGGCCAGCCTGCCAAAGGGGACTCTGTGAAGACAGATGGCAGAGGTGGGGGAACAGGAGATTTAGACTATTTTGTGAAATTTTTATTTAATATAAGATATAGGAGACCATGTGTGTGTGAGGACCTGGATTCCAGCCCCAATACTGAAAAATAAAAAGATGTAATGTGAAAAAAAGTACACAGGGAATTAGAGATGGCTCAGAGGTTTACAACACTGGCTGCTCTTCCGGAGGACCATGGTTCAATTCCCAGAACCTACGTGGTAGCTCGACCATCTATAACTCAGGTTCCAGGGGATCTGACACCCTCTTCTGACCTTCATGAGCTCCAGGTATGCATATGGTATACAGATATAGATGAAGGCAAATATTTATACATGTAAATCTAAAAAGAAAATCTAAAAGTGCACAAGTAATAATATAGCTTGCTAACTTACATACAGAATAGAACAGGCCAAGTGGCATACTCCTATAATCCCATATTTAAGAGGTTAATACAGGGTCAAATGTTCAAAACTAACCTGGGCTATAGTAGTGGGAACTTCTTTCAAAATTCAACAACAGGACCGGAGGTGGTGGTATGTGCCTTTATTTACAGAGGTCCAGGTGTCTTTGAGTTCCAGACCAGCCAGGGCTACAAGGTGAGATCCTGTCTCAAACAAACAAAAAAACAACAATAATAACAAACCCCACACCCAACAACGGAGAAAAGAAGTAGGAAGTATGTAAACTGACGACACGACCGTCCCAAGATAGGGTGAAGCGGAAGGTTTTTAATGTAGATTGAGGAAGAGAGCAGCCAGAGACTCTGAAAGGGTCCAGAGCAGAGAGAAAAAGCAGGAGACTGAACATGGCCAGCGTGGACTTGGCCATGAGAAAAGGGGTTGGGGAGTGGGAGGAAAACAGAGAGAGGGCCGACAGTGAGGAGCAAGAGCGTAGAGAGGGGGCTGTGAAAGGAAGATGAAAGACCAGCAGGCGCATAAGGAGACCGATTAGCTGCGGGCAGGGGAGCTCCTGAGCAGGGCGGTGGTCTAGAGTAGGGGAGGAGGTGAGAGGAGCCAGGATGCCAGCGTGGACCCTGAAATGTGTAGCAGGTCCTTTGATACTGAGGGGCCTGGGGTCCGGCATGCACTTTGGTAATCTAATAGGCACCACAGACAGCCGTTTGTCCCTTCTGCCAGGGT
Organism: Cricetiscus sungorus; assembly: GCA_030556225.1. Taxonomy (NCBI): domain Eukaryota; kingdom Metazoa; phylum Chordata; class Mammalia; order Rodentia; family Cricetidae; genus Cricetiscus; species Cricetiscus sungorus. The sequence continues at coordinate 52,147,216 of JANBXA010000600.1, forward strand.
CGAGGGGAAGGGCTTTACAGGTTCCTGAGGAATGTGGGCTTCTGTCTTACAGCCAGAATTTGAACCTGACCGGAAGGAAGTGGAGAGGGAAGAATGGAGAAAGAAAGGGAGGAAAGTGGGAGGACAGAGGGATGGCGGAGGCAACGCCCCAGAGCCTTCTTCCTCTGCTGGGTGGCTTCTTTTGGTCTGGCTTTTCTCACTCTGTAAACTACAGCCCTGGCCTCTCACCCTGAAGCCTGCCACACCAGTGTGGATGCAGATGGGGACCAGCCCCAGGGATTTAAA